>JANUYF010000013.1:20710000-20712500 GCA_026167975.1 Phrynosoma blainvillii
GGAAATGTTTCTAGTTAAACTCATCTGCATATTTCTAAATTTAATTTATATACGGTTGTTTAAAAAATATATATATACTGAGTTGTACAATAGGGACAGATGTGATAAATTGAATTTACGGATTAAAAATGTCCAAGTAGGATAGGTAATTAAACGTTGAGTCCTAATTAAGCTTGCATCCTTTTTCCATGTATTTTCTTGCAACTTCTATAATAATGCTTTTTTCTATTGATCTCTGTCGATAAGAATTTATAATCCGTGCGGAACGACGAATTTAAAAATAAACTATTTATTTAATTATAAATGCAATTAAATTATATAATTAGCGCAGGCAATTTTTTTCCCCGTCTTTCGGCCTTAGGAGAAGGGATTTTTTTTTAAAAGTAATCTTAAAAGCTTAATTAAGATTAGTTGTTGTCGTCGCTTTTAAAAGCGTTTCGCTTTATTTTATACCGCTTTGAGATTTCTGCGCTTTGATGTTCTGCGCAATCGAGAAAAACGGAAAAAAGCGGAGGAGCGACGGACTCCATTTTGAAGAAAGTGCTGCTGAATATAAATTGTTTTTTTCCCCTGAACATTTTTATTTGTTTGTTCGTTAGTTGGGAATTATATCCATGAAGAAAAAAGACTTCGGGAGTTTCAAAAGTCGTCTTTAAGATTAATTGATTAATTGATCGAAATGAAGAACGATTTAAGGCCTTTGTTTGTACACAGTGTTAATAAAATTTCTTCTGTTATCTGTTTTAACGGGCTCAGCTGGTTGTTTTTAATTAACTAATTTTACAAAAAAAATAAATTGCGCCCCTGGTTTATAGGTAAGTTATTTAATGACGATAAATATTTTGGAAATAACTATTATTGACGCAATGTTAGATAATGAGCATGTAATGGCAATAGTAATGTTGTGATTAATGGATTTGTTATTGGGGAGAAGGTTAAAATAATACGATTAATAGATTCGTTACTGAGGAGAAGCTTAAAATAATAATATGATCAATAGATTCGTTACTGAGGAGAAGGTTATAATAATGTGATTAATAGATTCGTTATTGGGGAGAAGGTTAAAATAATAATATGATTAATAGATTCGTTATTGGGGAGAAGGTTAAAATAATAATAAGATTAACAGATTCGTTATTGGGGAGAAAATTAAAATAATATTGTGATTACTAGATTCGTTACTGGGGAGAAGGTTAAAATAATAATATGATTAATGGATTCGTAATTGGGGAGAAGGTTAAAATAATAATGTGATTAATAGATTCGTTACTGGGGAGAATGTTAAAATAATAATATTAATAATAGATTCATTACTGGGGAGAAGGTTAAAATAATAATATGAATAATAGATTCGTTATTGGGGAGAAGGTTAAAATAATAATGTGATTAATAGATTCGTTACTGAGGAGAAGGTTAAAATAATAATGCGATTAATAGATTCGTTACTGGGGAGAAGGTTAAAATAATAATATGATTAATAGATTCGTTATTCGGGAGAAGATTAAAATAATATTGTGATTAATAGATTTGTTACTGGGGAGAAGATTGTAATAATAATATGATTAATAGATTCGTTATTGGGGAGAAGGTTAAAATTGTAATGTGATTAATAGATTCGTTATTGGGGAGAAGGTTAAAAATTCCCCCATTTAAATCGATGGTTTTAAAAATATTTTAAGAGAACTATGAATAATAAATATCTTAATAATTAATTAATTAATTAATTAATAACAAAAGGAGCCGAATTTGAAAAAGAAGTAAAATCGGGAACAATCCTTCTGTGAGCACAAAAATAATTATAATTTTGATGTATCCGATAAACCTGAAACGAACTAAGATTGGAAATCAAAATTTCGCATCTTTTTGGATTAATTAAGTGGGGGAATTTATTCCCGACTCTCGAAATTCAGAATTTTGGATTAACCTGGAATATATTAAGAGCGGAAACCGGATTCAAACTTTTGATTTTGCACATCTAGTTCCGACTAGAGAAGACCCATAGACATAATTGTTGAATGGGAAATCGACACATAGGTAAAATCCCATTGATTCAACGGTCAGTCCCAACCCAGAGTGACCCATGGACTCAATGGTTGAATGGGGAGCCCAACCAATAGGTCAATCCCATTGATTCAATGATCAGTCCCACCCAAAGTGACCCATGGACTCAATGGTTGAATGGGGAGCCCAACCAGTAGGTCAATCCCATTGATTCAATGGTCAGTCCCAACCCAGAGTGACCCATGGACTCAATGGTTGAATGGGGAGCCCAACCAGTAGGTCAATCCCATTGATTCAATGGTCAGTCCCAACCGAAAGTGACCCATGGATTCAATGGTTGAATGGGGAGCCCAACCAGTAGGTCAATCCCATTGATTCAATGGTCAGTCCCAACCCAGAGTGACCCATGGACTCAATGGTTGAATGGGGAGCCCAACCAATAGGTCAATCCCATTTATTCAATGGTCAGTCCCAACCCAGAGTGACCCATAGACTCAGT
>JANUYF010000013.1:20717500-20732500 GCA_026167975.1 Phrynosoma blainvillii
TTAATATCAATCTCTTTAATATATTATTGGTTTCTTTAATATCAGTCTCTTTAATATATTATCAGTCTCTTTAATACCTTTAATATCAGTCTCTTTAATATTTAATATTTAACATTGGTCTCTTTAATACCTTTAATATCGGTCTCTTTAATATCTTTAATATCAGTCTATTTAATATTTAACATTGATCTCTTTAATACCTTTAATATCGGTCTCTTTAATATCTTTAATATCAGTCTATTTAATATTTAACATTGATCTCTTTAATACCTTTAATATCGGTCTCTTTAATATCTTTAATATCAGTCTATTTAATGTATTATCGGTCTCATTAATATCTTTAATATCATTCTTTTTAATATTTAACATTGATCTCTTTAATATCGGTCTCGTTAATATCTTTAATATCAGTCTCTTTAATATTTAATATTAGAGACCAATTGATATTAAAGAGATTGATGTTAAAGATATTAATGAGACTGATATTAAATGTATTAAATACCTTTAATACCGGTCTCATTAATATCTTTAATATCAGTCTCTTTAATATTTGATATTAGAGACCAATTGATATTAAAGAGATTGATGTTAAAGATATTAATGAGACTGATATTAAATGTATTAAATACCTTTAATATCGGTCTCATTAATATCTTTAATATCAGTCTCTTTAATATTTAATATTAGAGACCAATTGATATTAAAGAGACTGATGTTAAAGATATTAATGAGACTGATATTAAATGTATTAAATACCTTTAATACCGGTCTCATTAATATCTTTAATATCAGTCTCTTTAATATTTGATATTAGAGACCAATTGATATTAAAGAGATTGATGTTAAAGATATTAATGAGACTGATATTAAATGTATTAAATACCTTTAATATCGGTCTCATTAATATCTTTAATATCAGTCTCTTTAATATTTAATATTAGAGACCAATTGATATTAAAGAGACTGATGTTAAAGATATTAACGAGACTGATATTAAATGTATTAAATACCTTTAATATCGGTCTCATTAATATCTTTAATATCAGTCTCTTTAATATTTAATATTAGAGACCAATGGATATTAAAGAGACTGATATTAAAGATATTAATGAGACTGATATTAAATGTATTAAATACCTTTAATATCGGTCTCATTAATATCTTTAATGTCAGTCTCTAATATTTAATATTAGAGACCAATTGATGTTAAAGAGACTGATATTAAAGATATTAACGAGACCAATATTAAAGATATTAAAGAGCTCAATGTTAAATATTAAATGTTAAATATTAAATAGTTAAATGTTAAATATTAAATAGGCAAGGAATCCTCAGAGGCGTTTTTGCCACTTCTTTCTTCTGAAATTTCATATATATTAAAGGTATTTAATATCGGTCTCATTAATATCTTTAATATCAATCTCTTTAATATCTTATCAGTCTCTTTAATATCGGTCTCTTTAATATCGGTCTCTTGCTTTCCTCGTTCTTTTTCTCGAATATCGGTCAGGACCGTATCTTCCTTTTTGCGGAGGAGGAGAGGAAGAATTTAGGGAACGAGACAGAGAGGGAAAGAAAGAACGAAAGAAAGAAAGAACGAAAGAAAGAAAGAAAGGCGTGAGTCCTCCCATCTTTTGCAATCCTGGAGCGTGACTAATGTTGCCGAAAACCGTCGTGGGTTTTTCCTTCTTTCTAGATTGTTCCGGGGCTGAATCATTTCTCCCGCCGCCTTTTTTCTCTTTCCAACTTTGACCTATTTGGCTCCAGATTTGCGTTGCGTCGCGTGTGTTAATTAACGTCTGTAATTAAAACTCCTTCCCACACTTAAACTAAGGTGTGGTTCTGGAAAGATAATAAAAAGAAAGGGGGGGAAAAAATGCAGATTCTCAGGAAGGATGGGTAGATTTCGGGTTTTGCCAGAAACCGAGGCCGGAGTTGTCAAAGGTTGCGAGTGCGGTTTTTGCGGATTACTGATTCCTTACTGATTTCATGAAGATTTGGCGCAAGATTTGGTCATACAGACCCACAGAGAAGAGAGTTTTCTGTTATATTTATATGTTATGTGTGTATATATAATATATATATATATATATATATATATATATATATATATATTTATATATATATATATATAATATTTATATATATATATATATATATATATATATATATATATATATATATATATATATATATATATATATATAATATTTATATATATATATTTATAATTATATATATATATATAAAATATATATAATATATATATTATATATATAATATATATATTATATATATAATATATATATATTTATAATATTTATATATATAATATATATATGTATATAATATATATATTATATGTATGTATATATATATATGTATGTATATGTGTGTGATATATATATAAATATATATATACACACATATATAAATTCTTATTTTATGTATATATATATATATATATATATATATATTACATAATATAGCGCAGTATTTATATTATATTTTATTATTATTATGTATCCGTGCCTTTAAGTCGCTTGGCTATAGCAACTCCATGAATTTTTCATTATTATTATTATTATTATTATTATTAAACTTTATTTATAAAGCGCTGTACATTTCCACAGTGCTGGGCATACTGAGAATACAAAAATTAAGACAAAGCAGAATTAAACCAATTTTTAATTGGGTTTCTCTTAGGCAAGGGACCCTCAAGGGTGGTTTTACCGGTTCCTTCCTCTGAAATATCGCCCGGTTTTCCTTGGCGGTCTCCCCTCCAAGTGCTATCCAGGGCTGGCCCTGCTTAGCTTCCAAGGACAGATTGACAACTATATAAATATATGCGTCCTCTGCATCTCAAGTGCCTTCAATTCTCCTTATGGCAACCCCATTATTTTTCATAGGATTTTCTTAGGCAAGGAGTCCTCAGAGGCGTTTTTGCCACTTCTTTCTTCTGAAATTTCATTCGGCGGTCTCCCCTCCAAGTCCTAACCAAGGCTGGCCCTGCTTAGCTTCCAAGATCAGGCAGGATCCAGTGCCTTGAGGGTATTTAGGCCATATTATATCATTTTAAATGCTTATATATTTGTATATAAATGATAAAAAAAAAGCAAAAAACTAGCTTTTCTGACTTTTGAAGTCTTTGCTGGTTCGTTAAAGCAAGCGAAAATCGTTTATTTATTTGAAAAGAAGGTTCTGAGCGAAGAAAGGTAAGAATGAGCAGATGAAAAAAAAAATTAAGTTTTTATTTTTGACAAGATATTTATCCTTCTGGGCCTTAAAGCAAAGCTAACAAAAGTTGGATTTTAAGTGAAACCTGGCACTGAAAAATATTATTAACGACGACAAGAACAACATCATAGAAATTGCAATTGTTTTGCAAATAACATTCTGCAAATTGTCATATTTTGCAAATAATATTCTGCAAATTGCAATTATTTTGCAAATAATATTCTGCAAATTGTCATATTTTGCACATAATATTCTGCAAATTGTCATATTTTGCAAATAATATTCTGCAAATTGTCATATTTTGCACATAATATTCTGCAAATTGCAATTGTTTTGCAAATAACATTCTGCAAATTGTCATATTTTGCACATAATATTCTGCAAATTGCAATTATTTTGCAAATAATATTCTGCAAATTGTCATATTTTGCACATAACATTCTGCAAATTGCAATTATTTTGCAAATAATATTCTGCAAATTGTCATATTTTGCACATAATATTCTGCAAATTGCAATTATTTTGCAAATAACATTCTGCAAATTGCAATCTTTTGCGCTAACATTCTTTAAATTGTAATATATATATATATTTTGCAAATAATATCCTGCAAATTGCAATTTTTTAAAAACGCCTTTTTCTTTTTCCTCGGTCCAATTGCATCCTTGCCAGACCAAGAGCAACGATGACCTTCTAGCCGGAATGGCGGGCGGAGTGACCATGAGCAACGGAGGAGTCAAGGGGAAGAAGAGTTGTTCGGCGTCCGGCGCACCTTCCGCCGCGTCGGGAGCCGCCATGGGCAGCCTGGAGAACAAAGCCAAGCCTGCGACGGGTAAGGATTTTCGGGCTAGAAATCGTAGCGGCATAACCTAAGGGAGGGGGAAACGTAGTTTATTGTACACAGCTAATGCTTGTTCCCCAATTTTGCGGGCTAGAAATCGTAGCGGCGTAATCTAGGGGAAACCATAGAGTTTTGTACAGAGCTAACTCTCATTCCTTAAATTTGTGGGTTAGTATTCGTAGCGGTGTAATCTAGGGGAAACCATAGAGTTTTGTACAGAGGTAACTCTCATTCCCCAATTTTGCGGGTTAGAAATCGTAGCGGCGTAATCTAGGGGAAACCATAGAGTCTTCTACAGAGCTAACTCTCATTCCTTAAATTTGTGGGTTAGTATTCGTAGCGGCGTAATCTAGGGGAAACCATAGAGTTTTGTGCAGAGGTAACTCTCATTCCCCAATTTTGCGGGCTAGAAATCGTAGCGGCGTAATCTAGGGGAAACCATAGAGTTTTGTACAGAGCTAACTCTCATTCCCCAATTTTGCGGGCTAGAAATCGTAGCGGCGTAATCTAGGGGAAACCATAGAGTTTTGTACAGAGCTAACTCTCATTCCCCAATTTTGCGGGCTAGAAATCGTAGCGGCGTAATCTAGGGGAAACCATAGAGTTTTGTGCAGAGGTAACTCTCATTCCCCAAATTTGTGGGCTAGAAATGGTAGCGGTGTAATGTAGGGGGAACCGTAGTTTCTTGCACAGAGCTAACGCTCCTTCCCTAAAGGTGTAGGTTGGAATTCATAGTGGCGTAATCTAAGGGGAGCCATAGTTTCTAGTACGGCTTAACACTGGTTCCCTAAATTTGTGGGCTGGACGTCGTAGTGACGTAAACTAGGGGGAGCCGTAGTTCCTATTTAACGGTCTCCTCCCCTGTTCCAGGCGCGAATCCGGCGGCCAAACGTAGCACGTCATCTGGAAATAAGGAGTCCGGCTCTTCCCGGGACAGGATCCGCGACCGTTCCCGGCCGGCCCAGAGCAAGAAGGGTCCGTCGGCCAGCCAGGCCGGAGGCGAGGCGGCCCTGGCCAAGCGCTCCCGCAGCCGGGCCAACCCGGAGTCGGACTCCCGGATGAGCAAATCCAAGTCGGACAACCAGATCAGCGACCGGGCCGCTCTGGAGGGGAAGGTGAAGGACCTGGTGTCCCTGGCCAAGGCGAAGGACGTGGAGATCGTCCACCTGCGGAGCGAGCTGCGGGAGATGCGGGCGCAGCTGGGCCTGAGCGACGACGGGGAGGAGGAGGAGGAGGAGGAGGAGGAGGAGAAGTCCCCGGAGAAGGAGGCCGTGGTGGCCGCCCACGTGGAGTCCACCCTCCTCCAGCTCCAGGAGCAGAACGCCGCCATCCGGGAGGAGCTCAACCAGCTGAAGAACGAGAACCGGATGCTGAAGGACCGCCTCAACGCTCTCGGGTTCTCCTTGGAGCAGCGCCTGGACCATTCGGAGAAGCTCTTCGGCTGCCCGTCCCCGAGTCCAGAGGCGGCCGCGGCGACGGCGGTCTCCGGGAGCCCGAGCGACGGCGGGGGCACCCTGACCTCTTCGGTGGAAGGCTCCGCCCGGGGCTCCTTGGAGGACCTCCTCGGCCCCGAGGAGAGCGCCCTGATGGACCACCGGCACAGCAACTCCCTGGACAACCTGGACAGCGAGTGCAGCGAGGTCTACCAGCCGCTGACCTCCAGCGACGACGCTCTGGACGCCCCGTCCTCCTCGGAGTCGGAGGGCGCACCGAGCCCCGAACGGTCCCGGAAGGGCGGCGGCGGCGGTGGCGGCGGCAACGCCGGCGAGGTCTCTGTGGCCTGCCTGACGGAGCGTATCCACCAGATGGAGGAGAACCAGCACAGCACGGCGGAGGAGCTGCAGGCCACCCTCCAGGAACTGGCGGACCTCCAGCAGATCACGCAGGAGCTGAACAGCGAGAACGAGCGCCTGGGCGAGGAGAAGGTCATCCTGATGGAGTCCCTCTGCCAGCAGAGCGACAAGCTGGAGCACCTCGGGCGGCAGGTCGAGTACTTCCGCTCGCTGCTGGACGACCACCACGTGTCCTACGCGGCGGACGAGGACCTGAAGAGCGGGCGGTACCTGGAGCTGGAGCAGCGCTACCTGGAGCTGGCGGAGAACGGCCGCTTCGAGCGGGAGCAGCTCCTGGGCGTCCAGCAGCACCTGAGCAACACCCTCAAGATGGCGGAGCAGGACAACAAGGAGGCGCAGGCGCTGATCGGGGCCCTGAAGGAGCGCAACCACCACGCGGAGCGGCTCCTGGAGGCGGAGCAGAAGGACAAGGCGGCCATGGCGGCCGCCCTGGAGCAGTGCGAGGCCGGCCGGGCCGCGGAGCAGGCGGAGGCGGGGCGGCTCAAGGCCCAGCTGGAGCACGAGCGGCAGAAGGTGGCCGAGCTGTACTCCATCCACCACTCCGGGGACAAGTCGGACATCCGGGAGCTGCTGGAGAGCGCCCGGGGGGACAAGGAGAAGGCCGAGGCCCTGGCCGTGGGGCTGCGGGAGGAGCTGGACCGCGCCCGGAACGAGGCCAACCGCCTCCAGGACACCCTGGGCAAGGTAGCGGCGGTCAAGCGGGGAGGGAGGCCGGAGGGTCAGGGTCAGTGGATGGATGGATAGATAGATATGGATGCTAGAGAGATGGATAGATATGGACAATAGGTACGGAAGAAAGATAGACGTGGATGATGGGTAGATATGGAAGATAGACGTGGATGATGGGTAGGTATAGAAGATGGTAGGTTGGATGGATGGATATAGATGAGATGGATATGGAAGATAGGAGCAATGGATGGATTGATAGATAGGGACAATAGGTATGGAAGATAGATAGATAGATAGATAGATATGGAAGATGGATGGATAGAAATGGTATTGTCCATATCTATCCATCCATCTTCCATATCTATCTATCCATATCAAGATACAGAGAGTACCATACATTAGATGGATATATTGGATAGATACAATTGATAGATAGATAGATAGATAGATAGATAGATAGATAGATATGGAAGATGGATAGATAGATATGAATATATTGGATAGATATGGACCATAGATAGATAGATAGATAGATAGATAGATAGATGATAGTGTAAATGGATGGATAGATAGATAGATAGATAGATATGGATGGATAGATAGATAGATAGATAGATAGAGGGATAGAGGGATAGATAGATAGGTAGATAGAGGTAGATAAGTGATAATGTATATTGATGGATGGATGAATGGATGGATAGATGGATGGATAAAGAGATAGATAGATAGATAAGATAGTGTATATGGATGGATGGATGAATGGATAGATAGATAGATAGATAGATAGATAGATAGATAGATATGGATGGATAGATAGAGGGATAGAGGGATAGATAGATAGATAGATAGATAGAGGTAGATAAGTGATAATGTATATTGATGGATGGATGAATGGATGGATAGATGGATAAAGAGATAGATAGATAGATAGATAGATATGGAAGATGGATAGATAGATATGAATATATTGGATAGATATGGACCATAGATATGATAGATAGATAGATAGATAGATAGATATCCTTGTTTGCGTGTGCCTTCACGTTTCCGCAGATGGAAGACAAGTACCGCGTCTTCCAAGAAGAGGCCAAGGCGCAGATAGAGGAGCTGAACGTGGCGGCGGAGAAGCTGCGCGCGGAGCTGGAGGAGAAGGAGACGGAGCGCGGCGACATGAAGGAGACCATCTTTGAGCTGGAGGACGAGGTGGAGCAGCACCGGGCGGTCAAGCTCCACGACAACCTCATCATCTCCGACCTCGAGAGTGAGCGGCCCTCCCTCGGCCCCTCCAGGGCAACTCTATGGTCAACATCCCCCATAGAATCACCCTGGAGGACCTACAGATGCCTAGAGGGGTCTTCACGAATCTCCAGGTCCTCCAGGGCAACTCTATGGTCAACATCCCCCATAGAATCACCCTGGAGGACCTACAGATGCCTAGAGGGGTCTTCACGAATCTCCAGGTCCTCCAGGGCAACTCTATGGTCAACATCCCCCATAGAATCACCCTGGAGGACCTACAGATGCCTAGAGGGGTCTTCACGAATCTCCAGGTCCTCCAGGGCAACTCTATGGTCAACATCCCCCATAGAATCACCCTGGAGGACCTACAGATGCCTAGAGGGGTCTTCACGAATCTCCAGGTCCTCCAGGGCAACTCTATGGTCAACATCCCCCATAGAATCACCCTGGAGGACCTACAGATGCCTAGAGGGGTCTTCACGAATCTCCAGGTCCTCCAGGGCAACTCTATGGTCAACATCCCCCATAGAATCACCCTGGAGGACCTACAGATGCCTAGAGGGGTCTTCACGAATCTCCAGGTCCTCCAGGGCAACTCTATGGTCAACATCCCCCATAGAATCACCCTGGAGGACCTACAGATGCCTAGAGGGGTCTTCACGAATCTCCAGGTCCTCCAGGGCAACTCTATGGTCAACATCCCCCATAGAATCACCCTGGAGGACCTACAGATGCCTAGAGGGGTCTTCACAAATCTCCAGGTCCTCCAGGGCAACTCTATGGTCAACATCTGCCAGAGGTTGATCATGGATACCTACAAATGCCTAGAGAGGTGTTTACGAATCTCCAGGTCCTCCAGGGCAACTCTATGGTCAGCATCTGCCAGGAATTGACCATAGAATCACGCTGGAGGACCTACAAATGCCTAGAGAGGTGTTTACGAATCTCCAGGTCCTCCAGGGCAACTCTATGGTCAGCATCTGCCAGGAATTGACCATAGAATCACGCTGGAGGACCTACAAATGCCTAGAGAGGTGTTTACGAATCTCCAGGTCCTCCAGGGCAACTCTATGGTCAGCATCTGCCAGGAATTGACCATAGAATCACGCTGGAGGACCTACAAATGCCTAGAGAGGTGTTTACGAATCTCCAGGTCCTCCAGTGCAACTCTATGGTCAGCATTTGCTAGAAGTCAACCATAGAATCATGCTGGAGGACCTACAAATGCCTAGAGAGGTGTTTATGAATCTCCAGGTCCTCCAGTGCAACTCTATGGTCAGCATCTCCCATAAAGTGACCATAGAATCATGCTGGAGGACCTACAAATGCCTAGAGAGGTGTTTTCTCTAGGAAGCTCTCGGTTCTCCAGCACAACTCTATGGTCAGGAGAATTGCGCAAGAGGACCGAGAGATTCCTAGAGAGGCCGTATTAGGGAAAACCACAGATAATCACATCCGCAAAATGGAGGGCTGACTTCTATAGGCGTGAATTAAGAGCTGAAACTCGATTTCTCTGTCTTCCCTTCGTTCAGCAATTAGCAATATTCAGCGCTAGATGGCAGAGCGGTCCTTCAGAAGGCTGGCAATCAGTCCTTAACGAACTTCCCCTCTTAATGATTAACGCTCCTCCGCTCCTTCAAAAGCAAAGCCTTTCATAGAATCGTAGCCTTGGAAGGGAGGGACCCCCAAGGGCCATCCAGTCCAACCCTTTTCTTCTGCCATGGAGGAATACATAGGATCCTAGAGTTGGAAGGGACCCCCAAGGGCCATCCAGTCCAACCCTCTTCTTCTGTCATGGAGGAAGACATAGGATCCTAGAGTTGGAAGGGACCCCCAAGGGCCATCCAGTCCAACCCCCTTCTTCTGCCATGGAGGAATACATAGGATCCTAGAGTCGGAAGGGACCCCCAAGGGCCATCCAGTCCAACCCTCTTCTTCTGCCATGGAGGAATACATAGGACCCTAGAGTTGGAAGGGACCCCCAAGGGCCATCCAGTCCAACCCTCTTCTTCTGCCATGGAGGAATACATAGGATCCTAGAGTCGGAAGGGACCCCAAAGGCCATCCAGTACAACCCTCTTCTTCTGCCATGGAGGAAGACATAGGATCCTAGAGTTGGAAGTGACCCCCAAGGGCCATCCAGTCCAACCCTCCTCTTCTGCCATGGAGGAATACATAGGATCCTAGAGTTAGAAGGGACCCCCAAGGGCCATCCAGTCCAACCCTCTTCTTCTGCCATGGAGGAATACATAGGATCCTAGAGTTAGAAGGGACCCCCAAGGGCCATCCAGTCCAACCCTCTTCTTCTGCCATGGAGGAATACATAGGATCCTAGAGTTAGAAGGGACCCCCAAGGGCCATCCAGTCCAACCCTCTTCTTCTGCCATGGAGGAATACATAGGATCCTAGAGTTAGAAGGGACCCCCAAGGGCCATCCAGTCCAACCCTCTTCTTCTGCCATGGAGGAATACATAGGATCCTAGAGTTAGAAGGGACCCCCAAGGGCCATCCAGTCCAACCCTCTTCTTCTGCCATGGAGGAATACATAGGATCCTAGAGTTAGAAGGGACCCCCAAGGGCCATCCAGTCCAACCCTCTTCTTCTGCCATGGAGGAATACATAGGATCCTAGAGTTAGAAGGGACCCCCAAGGGCCATCCAGTCCAACCCTCTTCTTCTGCCATGCAGGAATACATAGGATCCTAGAGTTGGAAGGGACCCCCAAGGGCCATCCAGTCCAACCCTCTTCTTCTGCCATGGAGGAATACATAGGACCCTAGAGTCGGAAGGGACCCCCAAGGGCCATCCAGTCCAACCCTCTTCTTCTGCCATGGAGGAAGACATCGGATCCTAGAGTCGGAAGGGACCCCCAAGGGCCATCCAGTCCAACCCTCTTCTTCTGCCATGGAGGAATACATAGGATCCTAGAGTCGGAAGGGACCCCCAAGGGCCATCCAGTCCAACCCTCTTCTTCTGCCATGGAGGAAGACATAGGATCCTAGAGTTGGAAGGGACCCCCAAGGGCCATCTAGTCCAACCCTCTTCTTCTGCCATGGAGGAATACATAGGATCCTAGAGATGGAAGGGACCCCCAAGGGCCATCCAGTCCAACCCTCTTCTTCTGCCATGGAGGAATACATAGGATCCTAGAGAAGGAAGGGACCCCCAAGGGCCATCCAGTCCAACCCTCTTCTTCTGCCATGGAGGAATACATAGGATCCTAGAGTCGGAAGGGACCCCCAAGGGCCATCCAGTCCAACCCTCTTCTTCTGCCATGGAGGAATACATAGGACCCTAGAGTTGGAAGGGACCCCCAAGGGCCATCCAGTCCAACCCTCTTCTTCTGCCATGGAGGAATACATAGGACCCTAGAGTTGGAAGGGACCCCCAAGGGCCATCCAGTCCAACCCCTTCTTCTGCCATGGAGGAATACATAGGATCCTAGAGTTGGAAGGGACCCCCAAGGGCCATCCAGTCCAACCCTCTTCTTCTGCCATGGAGGAATACATAGGATCCTAGTGTTGGAAGGGACCCCCAAGGGCCATCTAGTCCAACCCTCTTCTTCTGCCATGGAGGAATACATAGGATCCTAGAGTCGGAAGGGACCCCCAAGGGCCATCCAGTCCATCCCCTTCTTCTGCCATGGAGGAATACATAGGATCCTAGAGTTGGAAGGGACCCCCAAGGGCCATCCAGTCCAACCCTCTTCTTCTGCCATGGAGGAATACATAGGATCCTAGAGTTGGAAGGGACCCCCAAGGGCCATCCAGTCCAACCCTCTTCTTCTGCCATGGAGGAATACATAGGATCCTAGAGTCGGAAGGGATCCCCAAGGGCCATCCAGTCCAACCCTCTTCTTCTCCCGTGGAGGAATACATAGGATCCTAGAGTTGGAAGGGACCCCAAGGGCCATCCAGCCCAACCCTCTTCTTCTGCCATGGAGGAATACATAGGATCCTAGAGTTGGAAGGGACCCCAAGGGCCATCCAGCCCAACCCTCTTCTTCTGCCATGGAGGAATACATAGGATCCTAGAGATGGAAGGGATCCCCAAGGGCCATCCAGTCCAACCCTCTTCTTCTCCCATGGAGGAATACATAGGATCCTAGAGTTGGGAGGGACCCCCAAGGGCCATCCAGTCCAACCCTCTTCTTCTGCCATGGAGGAATACATAGGACCCTAGAGTTGGAAGGGACTCCCAAGGGCCATCCAGTCCAACCCTCTTCTTCTGCCATGGAGGAATACATAGGACCCTAGAGTCGGAAGGGACCCCCAAGGGCCATCCAGTCCAACCCCCTTCTTCTGCCATGGAGGAATACATAGGATCCTAGAGTTGGAAGGGACCCCCAAGGGCCATCCAGTCCAACCCTCTTCTTCTGCCATGGAGGAATACATAGGATCCTAGAGTTGAAAGGGACCCCCAAGGGCCATCCAGTCCAACCCTCTTCTTCTGCCATGGAGGAATACATAGGATCCTAGAGTTGGAAGGGACCCCCAAGGGCCATCGAGTCCAACCCTCTTCTTCTGCCATGGAGGAATACATAGGATCCTACAGTTGGAAGGGACCCCCAAGGGCCATCCAGTCCAACCCTCTTCTTCTGCCATGGAGGAATACATAGGATCCTACAGTTGGAAGGGACCCCCAAGGGCCATCCAGTCCAACCCTCTTCTTCTGCCATGGAGGAATAAATAGGATCCTAGAGTTGAAAGGGACCCCCAAGGGCCATCCAGTCCAGCCCTCTTCTTCTGCCATAAAGGAATACACAAAATCCTAGACTTGGAAGATTCTAACCCTAACCCCAGGAGGAATACGCAAACAAATCACTCCTGAAAGTTTGATTTTTGTTGGGTTTTCTTTTCTCTTTTGCACAGACACTGTGAAAAAACTGCAGGACCAAAAACACGATATGGAAAGAGAGATCAAGACCCTTCACAGGCGGCTCCGGGTAGGTGGCTCGGCTTGCTATTACACAAATATTTGCATGTATCTTTAATTTTCATACAGAGGGATAATTAGCTTACCTAACTGTAGTTATTGTTGATTATAAGTTGAACGTGAGCCAGGAGCATAATGCTGCGGCAAAGAAGGCGAATGCGATCTCAGTGTGATATTACAGGTTGAGCCTTCCTTATTATCTAGAACGCTTGGGACCGGAAGTATTTTTTAATTACCTTTGTTTCCAGGAGGAGTCGGCGGAGTGGCGGCAGTTCCAGGCCGACCTTCAGACGGCGGTGGTCATCGCCAACGACATCAAGTCCGAAGCGCAGGAGGAGATCGGGGACCTGAAGCGCCGGCTTCACGAGGCGCAGGAGAAGAACGAGAAGCTGACCAAGGAGCTGGAGGAAATCAAGTCGCGCAAGTATGTGCAAATACCTAAGCTTTTCTTTCTGAAACTGTCTTAGGACCTTTGAGGCTGAGAGAGTGTGACATGTACCCATGAGCTTCCACCGCTGGGGGGAGGGATTCGGACACTGTGCCGGCTCTTGAGACTTACTTTGAGGAAGTTTGTCAAGAGTGTGGAAACCGTGCCAAGTATAAAAATGTACTTGTTATTCCTATTGCAAGGAGCGGACCAGGATTCGAACTCGGCTCCCCCGGAGGCGTCCCATCCCAACTAGTCCGAGTCGTATGTCAAACAACTCCTCTTTTCTCCCCCTCAGGCAGGAGGAGGAGCGCGGGCGGGTCTACAACTACATGAACGCGGTGGAGCGCGACCTGGCCGCCCTCCGTCAAGGGATGGGACTCAGCCGCCGGTCGTCCACCTCCTCGGAGCCCACCCCAACCGTCAAGACCCTCATCAAGTCCTTCGACAGCGCCTCACAAGGTAAGAGGAAAAAGACGGGGGGAAAATACATGCAGGAAGTCCCGTTCAGAAGCAGAAAAAAATCCTGAGGGGGCACCCAGAGGACATTCAGTCAATCCAGCTCCTGAGAAATGTGTATATTTTGTTTAAATTTTCTTCTAGGTCCTAGTCCTGCCACTGCTGCCGCCGCGGCCGCTGCCGCCGCCATTCCTCGCACGCCGCTGAGCCCGAGCCCGCTCAAAACCCCGCCGGCGGCCGCCGTATCCCCCATGCAAGTAAGTCTGAGAAAAAAAAATTTAAATTAAATTTGAAATTAAAATTAAAATTTGAAAAATTTAAATTTGCAAGTTTTAAATTTTAATTTTTAAAATTTAAATTAAAATTTATGAATTTTTAATTTATTTTTTATTTTAAATTTACATTTAAATTTCAAATTCAAATTTCAAATAATTTAAATTTCAAATTTAAAGTTTTAAATTTTAAAATTTAAAAACTTATACATTATAATTTAATTCTTTTTAAATATATATATATGTATATATATATATATTATTTTTAATTAAGATTCCCCAGGTAAGTCTGAGAAAAATATATTGATTTTAAAAAAAAAATAAATTTAAAAATTTAAATTTGAAATTAAAAATTTAAATTTGAATTTTTTTAAAGAAATGTTTTTAATTAATATCCCCAGCCTCATTTGCAAGAACTACGATAGTTAACTCTTTGCAGAAAGGAGGATTATAAACCAAATGTTAATGCGACTCGGAAGGCGTTTTCTCTTCTTGCCCTTCGGACTTGGCGCCCGGAGCGGAGGACATGTTGAGTGGGACCGCGTCTTGATTTATATATCGTATTTTCTTTCCCTTCCTCAGAGGCATTCCATCAGCGGACCCCTCTCCGCCCCGAAGACCCTCGGCGCCCTTTCGGACAAAAGGCCGAGTTATTCGGAGATGCCGGTCCAAGGTAAGGTCCTTCTCAAAATGGCCGTCGTTCTCAAAATGGCGGCCGGGAGATGTTACCCACGCGTTTTATCCTCCGTCCATGTTTCTTTCCCTTTCTCTCCAGACCACCTCCTGAGGACTTCGGCCGCCAACCGTCCGGCCTCCTTGCCCAGAGTCCCTGCCATGGAAGGGGCCAAGTCCATCTCCGGTAAGTCACCCTTGACCCTTCCGGCCGTGGTGGGTATACTAGAAGAGTACAGGGAGGAACTACAACCTCCCTCGATATCAAAAATATATTCCTATTGGGGGAAATAATCGGAATCGCATTGGCCTTTTCCGCCGCTGCGTCACACCGCTGGCTTAGTCCTTTTCAAGGGTCCCCATCCTATATTTGTGGGTTCAATATATTTGTGGGTAT
>JANUYF010000013.1:20737500-20755000 GCA_026167975.1 Phrynosoma blainvillii
TTTAACAGGTTGTTTTCGGTCCAGAATCGCATTGGCCTTTTTGGCCGCCGCATCACACTTTTGGCTCATCTCTGCGAAGACCCCGAGATCAGTTCCACTTAATCCTTCTTTATGCTTATATGGCGGTCCCTCCACATTTGCTGGGTTTAGGGGTGAAGGACCCCCGGAAATGTGGCAAAAAACGCCAAACTATTCTTTTTTTGACCTCTCTAGGAATCTCTAGGTCCTCCAATGCAACTCTATGGTGGACATCTACTGGATGCTGACCATAGAATTATGCTGGAGGCCTAGGGAAGTGTTTTCTCTAGGAACGTCTAGGTCCTCCAATGCAACTCTATGGTGGACATCTGCCAGACGCTGACCATAGACTCATGCTACAAATGCCTAGAGAGGTGTTTCCTCTACGTCCTCCGGTGCAACTCTATGGTCAACATCTGCCAGACGCTGACCATAGACTCATGCTGGAGGACTTACAAATGCCTAGAGAGGCGTTTTCTCTAGTCATCTCCAAGTCCTCCAGCGCAACTCTATGGTCAGCATCCAGCAGATTTGCGCAGGAGGGGCTAGAGATTCCTAGAGAGGACGTATTAATGGAAGCCATAAATAATCAAATTTGCAAAAGCCAAATACGTAAACCTTTCATGTTTGTGCGTGTGTTCTTTAAAATTCAGCCTACGCCTATGCGTTTTCTACCTGATTATTATTATTATTATTATTATTATTATTATTAATTATTCTCTCTTCCTTTCTTTAGAATATCGATATCACCAACTTCAGCAGCAGTTGGAACGACGGCCTGGCCTTCTGCGCAGTCCTCCATACCTACCTCCCGGCTCACATTCCCTACCAGGAGCTGAACAGCCAGGACAAGGTACGGATGGCCTTAATAATAATTCGGGGCACGATTCGATTTCGTGACTTAAGGTCTGAGTAAGCAGGGCATTTGTAGCTCCTCTAGCGTGGCTTTATTGTCAACGGTGACCATAGAGTTGCACTGGAGGACCTGGAGATTCCTAGAGAGAAGACACTTCTCTAGGCATTTGTAGGTCCTCCAACACGGTTTTATTGCCATCTCTGTTGGACGTTGACCATAGAGCTGCGCTGGAGGACCTGGAGATTCCTAGAGAGAAGACACTTCTCTGGGCATTTGTAGGTCCTCTAGCATGGTTTCGTCATCCTCTGGCGGTTGGTGACCATAGAGTTGCGCTGGAGGACCTGGAGATTCCTAGAGAGAACACTTTGTAGGTCCTCCAGCGCAGTTTTATTGGCATCCTCTTGTGGGTGTTGACCATAGAGTTGCGCTGGAGGACCTAGAGATTCCTAGAGAGAATATTTCTCTAGGCATTTGTAGGTCCTTTACTGTGGTTTTATTGTCATCCTCTGGCGGATGATGACCATAGAGTTGCGCTGGAGGACCTAGAGATTCCTAGAGAGAAGGAAATTGTAGGTCCTCTAGTGTGGTTTTCTTGTCATCCTCTGCCAGACATTGACCATAGAGTTGCACTGGAGGACCTAGAGATTCCTAGAGAGAACACTTCTCTAGGCCTTTGTAGGTCCTCCAGCGCAGTTTTATTGGCATCCTCTTGTGGATGTTGACCATAGAGTTGCGCTGGAGGACCTAGAGATTCCTAGAGAGGCATTATCTTCCGCACCGCAACATGGGACGATGTTACATTCAGTCAGAGTAGCTGTATGTTTAAAAGTGTTTTTCTAAGCAATTGAATCGTCGTTCTCTTTTTTAAAATTAATCCCGCTTTTGCGTAATTTTTATTTATTTATTTATTTATTTAACTTACGTTTTGTTTTGTTTTTTCAGAGGAGAAACTTCACGCTGGCTTTCCAAGCGGCCGAAAGCGTCGGCATCAAGTCCACTCTGGTGAGTTAGCGCCCGTGTTGTGGTTTTTATATATTAATATATTGATTAATAGTTCGCGGACTCGGGAGTCCACGGTCTCGCTTCTTCGCGGACGGCGAGCGGGGAGGGACAAAATGGCGTATAACGGGGATCGTAATTAGGGTGAAGGTAATGCTTTCCGAGAGTTATTGCGAGTTATTCACACATTGTTCCTTCTCCTGTCCTCCCTTCGGCGCAGGACATTAACGAGATGGTACGGACGGAGCGCCCGGATTGGCAAAACGTCATGCTGTACGTCACGGCCATTTACAAATACTTCGAGACCTGAGATTCCCTCGAACCCTCAACCGCCAAAAGTTTCGGGGAAGCGAGGAAAAGCAGGCAAAACAACAACAACAACAACAACTCTTCATCATCCCGACACCGTTAAGCTCAGATTGAAACTCCTTCTGGAACTTTCCGCCCGTTGGCTTCGCCGGACCGGGTTTCTGAGCGGACCCCGATAGCCCCAAAGTTATTTCCTCCGAGAAGATCTGAGGTTTTATTGAAAATACTTCCGCTCTCCTGAAGCCAAGCGTCGCTCACGGATGCGTGTAACCTCTCCGAGACGAAAGAGAATAGAGATAGAAAACTACAGATCTAAAGGCGGAAGTCAGTGCAACCCATGAGACTCTTAGGAAGGGCTTTTAGTCCCATAGAAAACTACAGATCTAAAGGACAAAGTCAGTGCAACCCGTGAGACTCTTAGGAAGGGCTTTTAGTCCCATAGAAAACTACAGATCTAAAGGACAAAGTCAGTGCAACCCGTGAGACTCTTAGGAAGGGCTTTTAGTCCCATAGAAAACTACAGATCTAAAGGCGGAAGTAAGTGCAACCCATGAGACTCTTAGGAAGGGCTTTTAGTCCCATAGAAAACTACAGATCTAAAGGAGGAAGTCAGTGCAACCCATGAGACTCTTAGGAAGGGCTTTTAGTCCCATAGAAAACTACAGATCTAAAGGAGGAAGTCAGTGCAACCCATGAGACTCTTAGGAAGGGCTTTTAGTCCCATAGAAAACTACAGATCTAAAGGAGGAAGTCAGTGCAACCCATGAGACTCTTAGGAAGGGCTTTTAGTCCCATAGAAAACTACAGATCTAAAGGACAAAGTCAGTGCAACCCATGAGACTCTTAGGAAGGGCTTTTAGTCCCATAGAAAACTACAGATCTAAAGGACAAAGTCAGTGCAACCCATGAGACTCTTAGGAAGGGCTTTTAGTCCCATAGAAAACTACAGATCTAAAGGACAAAGTCAGTGCAACCCGTGAGACTCTTAGGAAGGGCTTTTAGTCCCATAGAAAACTACAGATCTAAAGGACAAAGTCAGTGCAACCCATGAGACTCTTAGGAAGGGCTTTTAGTCCCATAGAAAACTACAGATCTAAAGGACAAAGTCAGTGCAACCCATGAGACTCTTAGGAAGGGCTTTTAGTCCCATAGAAAACTACAGATCTAAAGGACAAAGTCAGTGCAACCCATGAGACTCTTAGGAAGGGCTTTTAGTCCCATAGAAAACTACAGATCTAAAGGAGGAAGTCAGTGCAACCCATGAGACTCTTAGGAAGGGCTTTTAGTCCCATAGAAAACTACAGATCTAAAGGACAAAGTCAGTGCAACCCATGAGACTCTTAGGAAGGGCTTTTAGTCCCATAGAAAACTACAGATCTAAAGGACAAAGTCAGTGCAACCCATGAGACTCTTAGGAAGGGCTTTTAGTCCCATAGAAAACTACAGATCTAAAGGACAAAGTCAGTGCAACCCATGAGACTCTTAGGAAGGGCTTTTAGTCCCATAGAAAACTACAGATCTAAAGGACAAAGTCAGTGCAACCCATGAGACTCTTAGGAAGGGCTTTTAGTCCCATAGAAAACTACAGATCTAAAGGACAAAGTCAGTGCAACCCATGAGACTCTTAGGAAGGGCTTTTAGTCCCATAGAAAACTACAGATCTAAAGGACAAAGTCAGTGCAACCCATGAGACTCTTAGGAAGGGCTTTTAGTCCCATAGAAACCTAAAGATCTAAAGGACAAAGTCAGTGCAACCCATGAGACTCTTAGGAAGGGCTTTTAGTCCCATAGAAAACTACAGATCTAAAGGACAAAGTCAGTGCAACCCATGAGACTCTTAGGAAGGGCTTTTAGTCCCATAGAAAACTACAGATCTAAAGGCGGAAGTCAGTGCAACCCATGAGACTCTTAGGAAGGGCTTTTAGTCCCATAGAAAACTACAGATCTAAAGGACAAAGTCAGTGCAACCCATGAGACTCTTAGGAAGGGCTTTTAGTCCCATAGAAAACTACAGATCTAAAGGACAAAGTCAGTGCAACCCATGAGACTCTTAGGAAGGGCTTTTAGTCCCATAGAAAACTACAGATCTAAAGGCGGAAGTCAGTGCAACCCATGAGACTCTTAGGAAGGGCTTTTAGTCCCATAGAAAACTACAGATCTAAAGGACAAAGTCAGTGCAACCCATCAGACTCTTAGGAAGGGCTTTTAGTCCCATAGAAAACTACAGATCTAAAGGACAAAGTCAGTGCAACCCATGAGACTCTTAGGAAGGGCTTTTAGTCCCATAGAAAACTACAGATCTAAAGGACAAAGTCAGTGCAACCCATGAGACTCTTAGGAAGGGCTTTTAGTCCCATAGAAAACTACAGATCTAAAGGAGGAAGTCAGTGCAACCGATGAGACTCTTAGGAAGGGCTTTTAGTCCCATAGAAAACTACAGATCTAAAGGACAAAGTCAGTGCAACCCATGAGACTCTTAGGAAGGGCTTTTAGTCCCATAGAAAACTACAGATCTAAAGGACAAAGTCAGTGCAACCCATGAGACTCTTAGGAAGGGCTTTTAGTCCCATAGAAAACTACAGATCTAAAGGACAAAGTCAGTGCAACCCATGAGACTCTTAGGAAGGGCTTTTAGTCCCATAGAAAACTACAGATCTAAAGGACAAAGTCAGTGCAACCCATGAGACTCTTAGGAAGGGCTTTTAGTCCCATAGGAAACTACAGATCTAAAGGAGGAAGTAAGTGCAACCCATGAGACTCTTAGGAAGGGCTTTTAGTCCCATAGAAAACTAAAGATCTAAAGGAGGAAGTCAGTGCAACCGATGAGACTCTTAGGAAGGGCTTTTAGTCCCATAGGAAACTACAGATCTAAAGGACAAAGTCAGTGCAACCCATGAGACTCTTAGGAAGGGCTTTTAGTCCCATAGAAAACTACAGATCTAAAGGAGGAAGTCAGTGCAACCGATGAGACTCTTAGGAAGGGCTTTTAGTCCCATAGAAAACTACAGATCTAAAGGACAAAGTCAGTGCAACCCATGAGACTCTTAGGAAGGGCTTTTAGTCCCATAGAAAACTACAGATCTAAAGGACAAAGTCAGTGCAACCCATGAGACTCTTAGGAAGGGCTTTTAGTCCCATAGAAAACTACAGATCTAAAGGACAAAGTCAGTGCAACCCATGAGACTCTTAGGAAGGGCTTTTAGTCCCATAGAAAACTACAGATCTAAAGGACAAAGTCAGTGCAACCCATGAGACTCTTAGGAAGGGCTTTTAGTCCCATAGGAAACTACAGATCTAAAGGAGGAAGTAAGTGCAACCCATGAGACTCTTAGGAAGGGCTTTTAGTCCCATAGAAAACTAAAGATCTAAAGGAGGAAGTAAGTGCAACCCATGAGACTCTTAGGAAGGGCTTTTAGTCCCATAGAAAACTACAGATCTAAAGGACAAAGTCAGTGCAACCCATGAGACTCTTAGGAAGGGCTTTTAGTCCCGTAAAACCCTCCTGGAGCGACGCTACAACGCAACACACACAAACGACAGCAGAATCGTTAAGCTCGTTAGTTGCCTTAGGAAACCGCCGCCGCCGCCTCCGTCTGCACAAGAATTAACCGGAAAAACGGAGGATTTGCGGGCGCGGAGGATTTGCCAGATTTCACCGGACTGACAATCGGGTGTCAAATTTTTTTGGGGGGGGGGAATAATAACCAGCCCCGCAAAACGAAAACCAGTAAGCCCTTCCCAGTTTGCGTTCAATCCTACCTCTGTTCCACTCTGCTTCCAGTTTTTTAATATCACTAAACGAACTTTTCTTCGTATAAATAGCTTCCCGGATTATTTGCCATAACGCGAGTCGGTATTTTCGAAAGAGGAAAAAAGGTAGGAAGGATGACAACGCAGCTTCCCGAATAATTTACTTTTGTATGGCTTTTTCCTTTTCTCTCGGCCTTTTTAATCCGCAAGTTGTTAAAGCCTTTCCCTTTGACGGACGTTCGGAGGGAAGAAGCGATCGTTTCCGGGCGGCTGGATAGAGTAAGCTCCTATTCGACGACGCAACTTTCGCGAAGCGCCTCGCAAGGATCGTATTTCTCGCCCCCGTGGGGCCCGCGCCTACCTTTCCTCTTCTTTTTATCCTTCTTTTCATCCTGCGATATCTGCCAAACACCTCAGCAGCCTCGAAAAAAATGGCGGGACTTAAAACGAACGGACGGCGGCGGCCGATTTCGCCCTCTCGGAGAATCGAATCGGACGCCCTCAAGTCGGAAACGCGGCGCGCAAGAGAGAATACGCGGAGCTTCCGGATCGTACGGTGGGTTTCCGAATTGAAAAACGGGGATTGAAGCAAGTGCCTTACTTTGGGATCCGGGAAAGGCCGCCGCGCACGACCCTGAGGTCGTCCCGCCGAAGACGCGGAGAAACTGAATTTCGTCCCGTTGTCCAGTTAGAAAGGCCTCCGGCCAACTTTTCCTGGATTCTGGACACTCCCGCGCCGAGGTGTCCATCCATTCGGTCACCGCTGAGGGATGTATATGAATTATTATTATTATTATTAATATTATTATTTCTTCTGTTCGCTTTTTCTCCGTAAGTGTACTTGGCTGCCATTTTGCCATTTCTGTGCATGCGTGCCTGAGGGACGTTTTTACGGACGCTTTCCGAACGTCGCAAACGGCCAAGAACGTAATCTGACGGTTTTGAGAGAGAGAAAACGCCGTTTTGCCGTCGCGGGTTGCGAAACGAAATTAAAACTTGTGAAGGAGAATGTAGCCAGAAATCCTATTTCTTTGTGCCTCCGGGAGCCTCCTTTTCCCGCCGTTTTGGGATCGAAGCGAAGTTCGGAGCAAAATCCGACAAGCTCCTCGCAGTTTCCGGATCTTCTCCTCCGTTCTTCCTCCGTTTGCTGTGAAGATTTTTCCTGCAAATTTCCCCCGAAATTTGAATTTTGGGTTAACGTTTCCCCCGTTCTCATTCCCAAACATGGAGGGTGACCAGCATAACTGCCAAAAATTTATATATATATATATATTTTTTTCCCTTCCTGAACTCGATTTTTCCAAATAGCGAAAACGTTCCCCTTTTCCCGTTTTATGCGTTCGCCGTAACGAAAGCAAAGATCTCTCCCTCTTAATTAGAGATTTCGGTACAAAACGAACTCGCTTGTAAAACCCAAGATTTTGGGCTTTATTCTTTTATAAAAAACGAATTATTTATTTCCATTATATAATCCGGAAAGCGAGAGAAAGGCTAGTTTTGCGCAGGAGGATCCTCTCCGTACAAAATCTTCCGCCATTTTACCTTTTAACGGTGAGATTTTATTTTACCCTTCAACCGCGAGAATTTAATACCTTTTTATCGAGAGGATAGCAGTAATTACGAGAATTTTTTAAGACCTTTTTGTCGAGGATAGCGGTTAATTACGAAAATTTAATACCGTTTTATCGCGAGGATAGCGGCGCAAGAATGGCGGACAACTGCGTTTGCCTTAGACAGAAAAGGCGAGTTTTTGCGCAGACGGTCCTCTCTCCGTTCGGACTTTCGAGGTCTTTTTTTCCTCGTTAGTCACGAGAATTAATTAATAATCCCTTTTAATTGGGAATATAAGTGTCTCGTTCTTTAGCGGAGGAATGGAAGGAAATAAAGAAAGACTCTCTTTGCTCTCGTTACGGGAACCGGACCCTTAATGACCGAAATTTCTCGTTACAAGGATGATGATGATGATGATGATCCCTTAATTTTTCCTCATCCGCCATTTTGAAGACCAACCGAAATACACTTTTAACTGTAAATTACATTTATTATTGCTGAGTTTTGCCCTATTAAATATTATTATTTTGTTGTTGTTGCATATGCAGATGTGTGTCTGAATGTTTTGGTTCTTAAATGTATTAAAACAGACTATATACAAATATATATATATATATATATATATATATATATATATATATATATATATATATATATATGATATGTGTGTGTGTGTATATATATATATACATACATATATATATATATACATACATACATATATATACATATACATATATATATGTGTATGTATATATATATATATATATATATATACACACACATACAGACAAATGTACATATATAGAGAGAAATACCTAGATAATATATATATATGTATGTATATGTATGTATGTATATGTGTGGATATCGACGCAAATTGATTGGGAGAATTAATTTGTGGTTATCCGTTCCTGGTTTTCAATCCAGACATTATTGTTATTGTTATTATTATTATTATTATAAGAAGAATTATGGCAGGTGGAAAACCTTTTCCTTTTTTAGGAAGGAAGGGATACGGATACGGATATGGGCATCTCTTAGTTTTATGGTATATAAGATTTTTTTTGGGGGGTGGTGGACTAAATGACCTCTGAGGGTCCCTTTTCCAAAATTTCTCCTTTGAGAGCAAGCTTTGATTGGGAACATTGATTGATTGGAGACTTTGATTGAGTGGAAACTGATTGATTGGGAACTGATTGATTGGGAACTTCTTTGATTGATTCAAGACTTTGATTGGAAACTTTGATTGATTGGGAACATTGATTGATTGGGAACGTTGGTTGATGGGAGGCTTTGACTGGAATTTTTGATGGGGAACTGTGACAGGGATTTCCTGCATGGCAGAATGGGGTTGGGCTGGATGGCCCTTGGGGGTCCCTCCCAACCCTTCCATGCTTCTTTGCCAAGCCTCCTCCTCCTTCCTTCTTCCTATTCTTCCTCTTCTTCTTCTCCTCGTGGCCACCAGGGGGCGCCTTGGTTGTGCCTCTGAGGAAGAAGAAGGAGAAGGAGAAGAGGAGGGAAGGAAGGAAGGAGGGAAGGAGAAAGGGAAGGAGAAGGAGGAGAGGAGGAGGAGGAGTTGGAGAGCCTGGAAGGCGAATGGAGGAGCCCAGAGGAGCCCCAACAGGTGAGTCCCCAAAAAAGGAAGGAAGGAGGGAGGAGACACGTGTCTCCCAGGTACATGGGAACCCTCACCCCTCTTTCTCTCTCTCTCTCTCTTTCTCTCTCTTTCTCTATCCCTCCTTCCTTTCCCCTGACAGCCTTGACCCTTCAGACGTGACCCGTGTCTTCCTCCTCCTTTCCTCCTCCTCTCCTTTTATTTTCTTTCCACTCCATTCCCTCCTTTCTTTCTTTCTTTCATCCATCCCTTCCCTTCCTTTCCCTCTTTCTTTTTTCTTTCTCTTTCTTTTCCTTCCTTTCTTTCTCTCTCTCTCTCCATTCCCCTTCATCTCCCGTGTCCTCATCCTCCTTGCTCACTCCTTTTCTTTCCTTTCCTTTCCTTTCCTTTCCTTTTCTTTCCTTTCTTCCTTCCCTTCCTTTCCTTCCTTCCTTTCTTTCTCTCCTTCCTTCCTTCCTTCCTTCCTATTGCTTTTTCTTCTCTTCTCTTTCTTTTTTCATTCTTTCTTCCCTTCCCTTCCCCTCCTTCCTTTCCTTCTTTTTTCTTTCTTTCTATTCCTTTTCTTTACCTTCCTTCCTTCTTTCTTTCCTTCCTTCCCTTCCTCTCCTCCTTCCTTTCCTTCTTCCCTTCCCTTCCCTCTTTTTTTCCTTCCTTCCTTTTTCCTTTCTATTCCTTTTCTTTACCTTCCCTCTTTCTTTCTTTCCCTTCCTTCCTTCCCTTCCCTTCCTTTCCGTTCCCTTCGCTTCCCTTCGCTTCCCTCTTTCTTTTTTCCTTCCTTCCTTCTTCCTTTCTATTCCTTTCTTTTCCCTTCCCTCTTTCTTTCTTTCTTTCTTTCCTTCCTTCCTTTCTCCTCCTCCCTTTCTTTCTTTCTTTCATTCATTCTTTCTTTCCATTCTTCCCTCTTCCTTTCCTTTCCTTCGTGCGTAAAAATGCCGCATTCCCACAATGATTTTGACACGGGTGTTTAGTCCTAGCCACCGCCACCGCCCTCCCTGCCAGGTAGGACAGCCTTTGGAGGGAGGAAGGAAAGAAGGAAAGAAGGAAGGAAAGAAGGAAAGAAAGAAAGAAAGAAAACCTGGGTCTCAGATCTGGACCTTGGGTGGTCCTCCAAAAAGGGAAGGAGGGAAGAAGAAAGAAAGAAGGAAAGAAAGAAATATAGGAAAGGAAGGAGGGAGGGGGAAAAGAAGGAAGGAAGGAAAGAAAAAAGGAGGGAAGAAAGAAGGAAAAAGGGAGGGAGGAAAGGAATGGAGGGAGGGAGGGAAGAAAGAAGGAGGGAAAGAAAGAAAATACAGGAAAGGAAGGAGGGAGGGGGAAAGAAGGAAGGAAAGAAAAAAAGGAAGAAAAAAGGGAAAAGAGGGAGGAATGGAGGGAGGGAAGAAAGAAAGAAAAGGAAGGAAGGAAAGAAATACAGGAAAGGAAGGAGGGAAGAAGGGAGGGGGAAAAGAAGGAAGGAAGTAAGGAAAGAAAAGAGGGAGGAAAGAAGGAAAAAGAAGGGACGGAGGGAGAGAGGAAAGAAAAGGAAGGAGGGAGGAAAGAATGAAGGAAGGAAAGGAACGAAAGGAAGAAAGAAGGAGGCAGGCAGGGAAGAAAGGAAGGAAAGGAGGAAGGAAGGAAAGAACAAGATAGGAAAGGAAAAATGAAGGGAGAGAGGAAAGAAAGAAGGAAGGAAAGAAGGGAGGGAGGGAGGGGAAAAGGAAGAATGAAGGGAGGGAGGAAAGGAAGGAAGGGAGGAAAGAAAGAAAGGAAGGAAAAAGGGAGACTGGCTGTGTCTGACATTGCTCATTTCTAGGGAATTCCTGGGATTTGCAGTTTCGCATACATAGAAGGTTTAAGCCGCCTTCTCTTTCAGAGAGAACTACAAATCCCCGCGGCGAACTACAGGTCCCAGGATTCGCACCAGGTCCCCGTTCGTTCCTTCGTCAGTCAGCTCTTTGCAAGATGGATTTATTTGGACACGCTCCAGAAAAAAAAACAACAACGCTGTTTATTTTTCCCTCCACCGGATCAAATTGTGCAAAGGACTGAATGTCCCCCGGGGAATGAAAAATTCGGAACAAAAGGAATGAAAGAATGAAAGAAAGAAAGAAAGAAAGAAAGAAAGAAAGAAAGATATATAACGAGATAATTAGGACGGTAATTAATCCTGGGCTGAAATTGCAGAGGAAGACAAATGAAACAGCTGTTGGTTGGAATTTTGCATATATATATATATATATATATATATATATATATATATATATAATAAATTAATATATGAATATATACATATTAATATATAGATATTGTGTATTTAATATACAAACATACATAACATATATATATATATATATTGGAATGACGGATAAATAAGTCATCTAGATATAAATATAAAATATGTTTGTATATTAAATACACAATATCTCTATATTAATATGTATGTATTTAATATTTATATATTAATGTATATATTAAATAATATGTCGGAGGTTTCGTGAAGTCGAATATGCCTTTATTATTTGTCTCTCCTCCTCACCATTATTTTTTCCTTCCTATTTTAAAGGTTGAACTCCAACCAAGAATCTCCTTCCTTCCTCGCTTCTCCGTCGTTAATTGGTAGCAAACTTCATTTTTGCGTTCAATTTGCAGCAATTGGAGTATAAGCTGAGGACGAAAGCGGGAGGGAAAAAGAGAGAGAGAAACCGGGACATTTCAAATGCTGCTGAGAAAGTGGGGATGAAGAGGATTAATTACAATTATCGCTGCCAAACTGGGACTGATTTTTGCCGTTTGAGTTCAATTTGCAGTGATTTGAATGAGCTGAGGACAAAAGAGGAAGAAAAGAGAGAGAAACCGGGACATTTTAAAGGCAGCTAAGAGGATTGTTTGGGATTATTGCTGATTTCTGCACTTTTGGCTCAATTTGCAGCAATCGATGCAATCTGAGAACAAAAGAGGAGGAAAAGAGAGAGAAACCGGAACATTTTAAAAGCTTGTGAGAAGCTGGGAAGGCAGGGGATTAATTGGGACTGATCAGTCTGATTAAACAGGGACTGAGTTTTGCATTTTGAACTCAATTTGCAGCAATTGAAATGAATTAGAGGAGAGAGAGAAACTGGGACATTTTAAAAGTGGTCGAGAAAGCAGGAAGGAAGAGGATTAATTAGGGTTATTGCTGCCAAATTAGGACTGATTTTTTGGACTTTGAACTCAATTTGCTGCGATTGAAATGAGGGAAAAGGAGAAAGACAGAAACCGGGACTTTTTGAAAGCGACTGAGAAGGCAGAGGATTAATCCGGACTGTCCTATGGAACTGAATGTAAATTACTTTTCTACTTTGAAATCCCGTTTGCAGCAATTGAAGCAAGCTGAGGACAAAAATGGGAATGAGAGAGAGAAACCAGAACATTTTTAAAGCAGCTGAGAAAGTGGGAAGGCGGAGGATTAATTAAACAGAAACAGGCTTTTACAATTAATACTCAGTTTTGCAGCAATTGAAGCAAGCTGAGGACAAAGGTGGGAATAAGAGAGAGAAACCGGGACATTTTAAAAAGCGGCTGAGAAAGTGGGAAGGAAGAGGATTAGCCCGGGCTTTTTCGACCAAACCGAATGTCGCTTGGGGCACCGGTTCCTACTTCCCGCTCGCGTGGAATTCGAACCCGGGTCGCCTCGCCGCCGGACGTTTGCGCGGCGGCCGCTATGGACTGGGGGTCCTCCTCGCTGTGGTCCCCGCTCGCGCCGGCCTCGCCATGCTAGTCCGCGGCCACCCGGACTTCGTGTCGGACGTGGTCTACATCTCCCTGGAGCTGGCCATCGCGGTCCTGGCCATCGCGGGGAACGTCCTGGTCTGCTGGGCCGTCTGCCTCAACAGCAACCTCCAGAACGTCACCAACTACTTCGTGGCCTCGCTGGCGGTGGCCGACGTGGCCGTAGGCGTCCTGGCCATCCCTTTCGCCGTGACGGTCAGCACCGGCTTCTGCGCCTCGTTCTACGGATGCCTCTTCATCGCCTGCTTCGTCCTGGTCCTCACCCAGAGCTCCATCTTCTCCCTCCTGGCCATCGCCATCGACCGATTCATCGCCATCCGGAAGCCCCTCAGGTGAGAGTTCCTATCCGTTTACTCCTCTGCCTTCCCACTTTCTCAGGTGCTTTCAAAATGTCCCGGTTTCTACCTCCTCCGCTTCCTCCTCCTCCTCGGTCCTCAGCCTCCTTCCATTGCTGCAAACTGAATTCAAAGTGCAAAAGTAGCATATCCTCCAACCAAATGCCCCAATTTGGTATGCAGAGTCCTAGTTAAAATATCTAGTTAATCCTCTGCCTTCCCAATTTCTCAGATGCTTTCAAAATGTCCCGGTTTCTATCTCCTCCTCGGCCCTCACTTCCTTCCATTGCTGCAAATTCAATTCAAAGTGCAAAGGTAGCATACCCTCCAACCAAATGCCTCAATTTAGTATGGAGTGTTCTAGTTCTTATACTTAATCCTCTGCCTTCCCAATTTCTCAGATGCCTTCAAATGTCCCAGTTTCTATCTCCTCCTCGGTCCTCAGCTTCCTTCCATTGCTGCAAACAATTCAAAGTGCAAAGGTAGCATACCCTCCAACCAAATGCCTCAATTTAGTATGGAGAGTTCTAGTTCATATACTTAATCCTCTGCCTTCCCAATTTCTCAGATGCCTTCAAATGTCCCAGTTTCTATCTCCTCCTCGGTCCTCAGCTTCCTTCCATTGCTGCAAACAATTCAAAGTGCAAAGGTAGCATACCCTCCAACCAAATGCCTCAATTTAGTATGGAGAGTTCTAGTTCATATACTTAATCCTCTGCCTTCCCAATTTCTCAGATGCCTTCAAATGTCCCAGTTTCTATCTCCTCCTCGGCCCTCAGCTTCCTTCCATTGCTGCAAACAATTCAAAGTGCAAAGGTAGCATACCCTCCAACCAAATGCCTCAATTTAGTATGGAGAGTTCTAGTTCATATACTTAATCCTCTGCCTTCCCAATTTCTCAGATGCCTTCAAATGTCCCAGCTTCTATCTCCTCCATGGTCCTCAGCTTCCTTCCATTGCTGCAAACTGAATTCAAAGTACAAAGGTAGCATACCCTCCAACCAAATTCCCCAATTTGGTCCTAGTTCATATATTTAATTAATCTTCTGCCTTCCCAATTTCTCAGATGCTTTCGAAATGTCCCGGTTTCTATCTCCTCCTCAGCCCTCACTTCCTTCCATTGCTACAAATTTAATTCAAAGTGCGAAAGTAGCATACCCTCCAACCAAATGCCTCAATTTTGTATGGAGAGTCCTAGTTCATATATTTAGTTAATCCTCTGCCTTCCCAATTTCTCAGATGCCTTCAAATGCCCCAGTTTCTATCTCCTCCTCGGTCCTCAGCTTCCTTCCATTGCTGCAAACTGAATTCAAAGTGCAAAGGTAGCATACCCTCCAACCAAATTCCCCCAGCTGGAGGACTTAAAGATTCCTAGAGAGAACATAGTCCTCTAGTGCAACTCTATGGTCAACATCTACCAGATATTCATCATAGAGTCACACTGGAGGACCCACAAACGCAGAGAAAGGTCTTCTCTAGGAATTTCTCCAGCACAAATCTATGATCAGAGTCGCGCCGGAGGACTTTAGAGATTCCTAGAGAGGACATACCAACCAAATCCGCAAACAAAGGCAAAGCCGTAATGCGTTTCGGTGGAGGTAAATCCACTTTTTTTCCTCCAGCGTTGCGATGCGTAATTCGTAATTTACGAATTTTCCGTTCCAGGTACAACGCTCTGGTGACGGGGTCGCGGGCCAAAGGGATCATCGCCATTTGCTGGGCCCTCTCCTTCGTCATTGGCTTGACGCCCATGTTGGGTTGGCACAGGCGCCCCGCGACGAAGGGGTCGGACGGAAATGCCTCCGAAAACGCCGCCGACGCCAGCGGCGCCAACAACTGCAGCGCCAACATGGTGCCGTGCCTCTTCGAGGGCGTGGTGACCATGGAGTACATGGTGTACTACAACTTCTTCGCCTGCGTCCTCGTCCCGCTGCTCCTGATGTTTGGCATCTACCTGAAGATCTTCATGGCGGCACGGCGCCAGCTCAAGCAGATCGGGAACAAGGTGGCGGCGGCGGCGGCGGGGGGCGCGGCGGCGCACGGCGAGCGCTCCTGCTCCGTCTTGCAAAAGGAAGTCCACGCCGCCAAGTCGCTGGCCATCATCGTGGGACTCTTCGCCGTCTGCTGGCTGCCGCTCCACATCATCAACTGCTATACGCTTTTTTGCCGCGGTTGCGCGCGGCCGCCGCTGTGGCTGATGTACGTCGCCATCCTCCTCTCCCACGCCAACTCCGTGGTCAACCCGCTCATCTACGCTTACCGCATCCGCGAGTTCCGGCACACCTTCCGGAAGATCCTCGGACAACACGTCTTGTGCAAAACGGCGCCGTTCAGAACCGCGAGCCGGAAGGCTTCTTCGCACGGCGGAGAAAACGGAGAGCGCGCCGCCATCCGCGTCGGCGGACGCGGGATGGATTTCGAGGACTCGGAGGGCGTCCTGAGCCAAACCGGCGCGGACGGGTGGGACGGCGAAGCCAACGGACACATCCGGCGGCCATTTTGTAGGAATGGGGACATTCCGGCGCCGGAACAATTTAGCGAGGATCTTCTCGCACGCCGCGAATCGTTGGCGCAATTCGAGACGTCGGCCTTTGACCTCTCCAGCGTGTCCTGACGGCGCGGTCCTCCTTTGCGAGATGATATATTCACCGGTTCTTTCCAGGACCCCTCATCCGCGACGGAAGAACGAGGACGAGCGGCAGCGAAGATAATGAGGACGCGGTCTCGTTAAAGGGCGGTCCGGAGGCGGGAAAGCGCCGAAATATGGAGGGCTAAAACGAAGGGCGGGAATTGTCTGGAAGCGCATGTTCTACGGAGAAAATTAGGGCATCCGCGGCCGCCATTTTGTAACCATACACGGCCGCCATTTTGTAACCACACGCGGCTGCCATTTTGGAACCATGCGCAGCCGCCATTTTGGAACCATGCGCAGCCTCCATTTTGGAACCATAATGAAGGGAGAAGTACCTAACGCGTTTGTTGTTGTTTTATTTGTGTGTTTGTGTGTGTTTTGTACACAAATAGATTAAAAGAAAAACATAAACAACACAAGTGTGTTTGCGCTTATTGTGTAAAAATCATAAATATTTAATTATATTACGGTGCAGGGGAGGTATTTTATATTATATTATATTATTATATATTATATTTTATGTTATATTATATTATATTTATTATTTTATATTATGTTATTATATTATTATATGTTATAATATCATTATATTATTATATTTTATAATATCATTTTATATTATATTAATTTATTTTAAAATAATATTTTATATTTAATATAAATAATACTTAATATTTAATATTTTATTTTAAAATAATATTTTAATATTTTATTTTAAAATAATATTTTATATTTAATATAAATAATATTTTATTATTTTATTTTAAAATAATATTTTATTATTTTATTTTAAAATAATATTTTATATTTAATATTTTATTTTAAAATAATATTTTAATATTTTAAATAATTCTGTACTAGCCAGATTTGGAGCAAGCCCAACCAAAGTTTTCCAAGACTTAATCTTGTTCCGGGTTTCGAACTCGGTACTCTTGGCAGAAGCTTCCTTCTCTCTGGGCATCTCTCCAAAAATTTCAATTTATTTCTTCCTTCTGAAACAACTGGCAGACCTCCCAAATTTATCCTCGGAAAACCTGTTTGGCGACCTCCCGCTGTGTTAAAGAGAAAACATGTTTGTGTGTGTATATATATATATATATATATATATAATTTCATTTATTTGCAAATTTCCATTTAGGAATAAAACATAAAAGAACCATATATATGAATGATATGAGGACAAAGGAGGAAAGCAAAAGAGAAACCAGGACATTTTAAAAAGCAGAATAAAAAGTGGGAAGAGAAAGGATTAATCGGGATTAATTTTGGAGAATTTGCAATGGAAGAAAAGCTGAGGATGAAGGAGGAAACTGGAAGAGAAACTGGGACATTTTAAAAGAAAGTGAGAAAGTGGGAATGCAATGGATTAATTGGGATTGATTGGAGGGTTTCCAATGGTAGGAAAGCGGAAGAGAAACCGGGACAATTTAAAAGAAAATGAGAAAGTGGGAAGGGAAAGGATTAATTGGGATTTAATTAGAGGGTTTACAATGGAAAAAAAGCTGAGGACGAAGGAGGAAAACATGAAAACATGGGACATTTTTAAAGGCCAAAAAATGGGAAGGCATAGCATTAATTGGGATTTAATTTGGAGGGTTTGCAATTGAGGGATAGCTGAGGACGAAGGAGGAAAGCAAAAGAGAAACCGGGACATTTTGTAAGAGGAGCTTAAAAAGTGGGAATGCAAA
>JANUYF010000013.1:20760000-20765000 GCA_026167975.1 Phrynosoma blainvillii
ATGCTAATATATATATACATATATAATTTTGCATCCTATTGCTTATGCTATATACTAGCATAAGCAATATATATATGTATGATTTTGCATCCTATTAATGCTTATGCTAATATATATATATATATATATATATATATATAAGATTTTGCATTGTATTAATGCTTAGGCTAATATATATATATATATATGTATAAACTAGCATAAGCAATATATATATATATATATATATATATATATGAAGTTAAAGCTTATGCTAGTGTGTATATATCTAGATATATATCTAGATATAGATATAGATGCAAATGTAGATATAGATATAAACTAGCACAAGCATCAGTTTTATTGGGCTGCAAAACCAACCATCGGCTTTGCAAAATCTTTGCAAAAACCGGTTATTTATAGATTATTTTTTTTCTCGAGGAAGAGAAATGCGTTTATGCTCAATAACAGGGTTTTTATCCCGAGGAAAATAAATTCATATTTGCATAATTAATAATAATAATGGGATCTTCTTCTATTCCTCCGGGGGTGGTCTTCCACTTTTTTCCGACCGAGTCTCAGGCATTTCGGCACGTAGCGTAATTTGAATTACGGTCCGCTTTGCAAACAAATAAACCCATCGGAAAGGAATTTTCCGCAAAGTTCAGGCTAAGAATAGAAAGTTCAGATATGTGACCCGAAGCAAATGCCTCCCAAAGGAAACAGAGAATTAACCCCAAATAAAAAATAAAATGCCGAAGAGCAATAAAAATCTGCATAGAGAAAAACGGAGGGAAGGATAAAGGCGAAGACTTATCGGGCGCGACGCGATTTTTTAGAAAAAATATTAAAAGAAGGTTAGAAAAACAGATATTGATAAAAAGGAATAATCCTGGAAGTCCTCTTGAATCCTTAGAAAAATTAAAATAAATAAAGGAGAGAGTATTTGTAAGAGTTTAGAGCAGCCATTTTGGATCTTCGCTATGGGGTCAGTCTAGATGACCATTCGGTGTCCCATCCCATTGCGGATATGGGACTCGTATTTATATTTATATAGACTTCTATTAGAATGGGTCATACATATATTTATTTCGGTAAAAACAAGTCCCATATTGAATTCCAGCCAAGCTCCCATTTATCTCAGAAATTTACAACTAATCCCTTCTGGGTTAATATAAATATTATAAATATATAATATTATATATATATATATATATATATATATATATATATATATAATATAAATATTCTATTTTCCTTTCTTAAGTATAAACGAGTATATATTATAATATATCCTAAATTCTCGTATTTGAGCTTAACTCTTGTCGGAGAGTAGATGATTCTTACTTTCTGCCGTTTTTTTATTTGAATTAAAGTTAAATATTACTCATCCTTTTCTATTGACGAGGGTTTTACTTAACGAGGCTTAATGTTTAACTCGGGACGCTTCTGTGCCATCTGTCATGGAAAGAGGACAAAATCTTTACATAAAATGTTTTAAAAGACTATATATTACATCCTACATAAGTACCTCTTCCTAATCCTGGAACACGTATTGCGTACGGAGGACAAAATCCGCGTAAATATCCGCATAAAAAAGATCCCTAAGCCGAGGCCCTTAATTCGAACCTGTCGCAGGGTTTTCTGCGCCAGATTTTATCATCACAGGCTGAGAGAGTGTGACTTGCACAATTTAGGTTTCTGGGGGCTGAGCAGAGATTCGAACCTTGGTCTCACGGAGGAGTCCTAGTCCAACACAAGCCCCAAAATATAGCGGTTCCTTGGACGTTTTCCTTCTAAGGAAATCCTCTAAGGCTGAGAGAGTGTGAGCAGGGATTGCGTAAATCTGCGCAGAGCGAAATCCGCGCAAATGGAGTTAAGTCCGCACAATCGGAGTCGAATCTGTGCGAGCGAAACCCTCACAATCGGAGTCGAAACCGTGCGAGAGAAAACTGCGCAAACGGAGTCAAATCCATGCAAGCGAAACCGTCACAATCGTAGTTAAATCCGCGCGAGCGAAAACCTTCGCGACCGGATTCGAATCCGCGCGAGCGAAAACCTTCGCGACCGGATTCGAATCCGCGCGAGCGAAAAGCTTCACGACCGGATTCGAATCCGCGCAGGCGAAACCCTCGCATTCGGAGTCGAATCCGCGCGAGCGAAAACCCTCGCCACCGGAGTCGAATCTGCGCAGGTGAAAGCCCTCACAATTGGAGTTAAATCTGCGCAGGTGAAATCCGCGCCATGGGAGTTAAATCGGCACAATTTTGTTCACAACAACAATAAGAGCAACATTTAGTCTCATTTAGTTCCCTCAGCTTTTCCCTCACAGGAAGATTTTAATTCTCCTTTTTCTCCAAATGTTTCTAAGTTTTATTTATCCGTTTTTGAGTAAATATTAACCCAGAGGGCCTTCTGTTTGCCTTCCTCCTCCTCAGTAGGCCGCCCTTCGCCCGGGCCTTTCCTAAATGATCAACCCAGGCGGCCCTCCGCTTTTTCCCCTCAGGAGTTTCCTGGTAGGCCGCAAACTAGGCCTCACTCCACCCCAGGCTTTCCTAGTATTTCAGCCCAGAAACGGAGAGGGAGCAGCGGACGGAGCAGAAAATTTAGGCCCAGGACTGACGATGGAGGAACCGCTGAGGGAAACCGAGGAGGCCGAGGAGCAGGCCGCACGGTGCGCTTAGGAACTACATTTCCCAGAGGGCTTTGCGGCTTCTGGGGGGGAGAAAGTAGTTGTGAGGGGGGGGGAAATATTTATTTACTTATTTACTTAGTTATTTATTTAGTTACACTGTTGTTTATTTATTTACGTATACCTACAGTTAATAATAGGAAATGTATTACTAAGTAATCATGGCTAAATAATGTTAAATTGCTTAGTTATATCACTTAATTACATAGTTACAGTTAATAGTAGGATAATGCTAAATTGCTTAGTTAAATGACTTATTTACATAGTTACAGTTTATAATAGGAAATGTATTACTGAGTAATTATGGCTAAATAACACTGAGTTGCTTAGTTACATTACTTAGTTACATAGTTACAGTTAATATTAGGGAATTTATTACTAAGTAGTTATGGCTAAATAAGGCTAAATTGCTTAGTTAAATCGCTTCATTTCATAGTTACAGTTAATAATAGGAAATGTATTACTAAGCAATCATGACTAAATAATGCTAAATTGCTTAGCTAAATCACTTAATTACATAGTTACAGTTAACAATAGGAAATTTATTACTAAGTAAATGTGGCTAAATAATGCTAAATTGCTTAGTTAAATCACTTAGTTACATAGTTGCAGTTAATAATAGGAAATTTATCACTAAGTAATTATGGCAAATTACGCTAAATTGCTTAGCTAAATGTTACATTACTTAGTTACATAGTTACAGTTAATAATAGGATAATGCTAAATTGCTTACTTAAATCACTTAATTTCATAGTTACAGTTAATAATAGGAAATTTATTGCTAAGTAATTATGGCTTAATAATATTAAATTGCTTAGCTAAATAACTTACTTACATAGTTACTTACTTACAGTAAATAATGGGATAATGCTAAATTGCTTAGTTACATTACCTAGTTACGTAGTTACATTAAATATAATTAAATTAGGGATTAGAAAAACCAGGATACAACTCTCGTAACTTTTTTTAAAAAATTAATTTTTTAAATTTTTACGTATTTTCCTTACAGGCTTTTGGACCTCCCTCCCGCCGCTTTAGCCGCCGCCGCCGAGCGCCATTTCGAGTTGCGCGGTTACGGATTCGAATCCGCAGCGGAGCAGCTGAGGCCACCGCGGATAATCCGAGTGGGGCTAATCCAGAATAAAATCCCGCTCCCTACGGACGCTCCGGTGGCTGAACAGGTGAAGCTCTTGAAAAATTAAAAAATTAATTACATTTATTTCCAAATAATAAACCGTAATTTAGTCGACGGATTCGCTGCTCCTTGCGCCGGCCGATGCGCGGGTTGGACTAGATGACCTCTGTGGGGATCCCTTTTTTAAAAATCCAGTATTTTTGCAAACGTTTCAGCAGTTTGCAATTATTTCCGAATTAAGGTAGCGGCTTTGCACCGGCGCATAGAAGAAATCGTGGAAGTGGCGGCCATGTGCGGCGTAAACATCGTCTGCTTCCAGGAAGTATGGAGTGAGTAGCGCAACCTGGTTTTATATATATTGTTTTTTTTGGGGGGGAGGAATCGGATTTGAACCCGCTACCGCCATCAATAATCCGAATATTGTCAATATATACACTTGTCCCTCCCTCCCCAGTTCGTAAAACAAAATGGAGGGTCGCACTGCGCACCTGCGCACAATTTCCCCGATTCGCGGGAAGTGATCCCCCGTAAATCGGGAGGGATGTCTGTATATGAAAAACTATATTTTCTTTTCTTTTCTTTTCCCTAGCCATGCCTTTTGCTTTCTGCACCAGAGAGAGGCTCCCTTGGACCGAATTCGCGGAGTCGGCGGAAGACGGACCGACCACGCGGTTTTGCCAAAAGGTAGAGAGGCCTAAAAAACCCTTTATGTATGTCCGAAATTTAAGGGAGAAAGCATACTTCTAAGAAAAAAACAAATGTGTCAGTCACGCTAAATGCAAGGTACGGAGGTGAGGAAAATCATATTCTAGGGCAGACAGATGTCTTTCACTGATAGAGGGAGCGCGGAAAAGCAAAAATGTCTTTGTTCACGCTAAATGCAAGATACGGTGTTGAGGAAAAGCATGTGCCAGGACAGGCAGACATTTTTAATCACTAGAGGGAGCACTTCTGAATTAATCTATACTATTATAATTAATCTATACTATACTATTATATGTTTTATATATATATATATATTATATAAAATAGTATATATATTATGCTATTATATATGTTTGCAAATATGGCTGTCCTGGGTTTTTTTTAAAAATCATTTTTCCTTTGGTTTTGACCTTGGAGCGGGTCAAGCGCCGCGCGCCTTAATGGCGTTTTCGGAGGAATTTGCGCTGAAATCTTATTCCAGGAAGGAAG
>JANUYF010000013.1:20775000-20862500 GCA_026167975.1 Phrynosoma blainvillii
AGAGAACGTCGTTCTCGTCAAAATCCGTACGAGTGAGAATTTCGTGGGTTTTTTGTCAAAATCCGCACAAGTGACAATCTCATCGAAATCCGTATGAGCGAGAACGTCGTTCTCGTCAAAAACTGTACGAGCGAGAACGTCGTTTTTGTCAAAATCCGCATGAGTGACGACGTTCTCAACAAAATCCGTACAAGAGAGAACGCCGTTCTCGTCAAAATCCGTACAAGTGACGACATTCTCGTCAAAATCCGTACGAACGAGAACGTTCTTTTCGTCAAAATCCACATGAGAACGTCGTTCTCGTCAAAATCCGAAAAAGGATTCTTTGTTCTCTATGATCTTTCCCGCAACCTTTGCGTCGCCGCCGCGTTCTGTCATTAGAGGGCATTAGAGGAAAATTTAGAAAACGTGCTCCCGAGAGTTTCCTCCGTCCCGGAGAAATCCGCACCCGCACCCGCCTCCCGCAGCCCTGCAGACTTACTTGAGGACCATCCTGGAGCACGCTAGGCCGCAATCCCAATGGTAGAGTTGCTGGAGAACGGGGACTTTCAGCTGCACGATTTCGACTGGATCGTGCGAGGGACATCCGTGCGAGGAAATCGTGCGAGGAAACAAGAAAAGACACACACACACAGACACGCACATTATCCTCGTGCATTTTTTGTAGCTCTTCTAGGTGCATCTACACTGTGGGAATAATAACTCAGTTTGACACCGCTTTAACCGCCATGGCTCCATCCTACAGAACCCTGGGATTTGTAGTGCTTTTTTTAAAAAACCTCCAGAAAAGGCAAATGGATTTGTGAAACTACAGATCCCAGGGTTCCATAGCACAGAACTACAGAGCACCTTCCTAATGCAAAAAAAAGGGGGGGAAGCGGAATGGAGCAGACGTTCGCCCTCTGCACATGCTCAGGAGCATTTCCTCCAAATGCAATGGAGGAAAAGAAGAGAAAGAAGAGGAGAGGGGCAGCCTTTTCCTTTCTTCCTTCGCCCTCTGCACATGCTCAGGAGCACTCCTTCCCAATGCAATGGAGGAAATAAGAAGCGGGGGGGGGAATCCTTCTCCCTTCCAACTATTATTTGCCCTCTGCACATGCTCAGGAGCATTTTTTCCCCCAAATACAACCCCTCCCTCTTTTCTCTGGCGCTCTGCACATGCCCAGGAGTACCGACAGACCTTGGGGAGGAGGAGCCGTTTCCTCTTCCTCTTCCTCTTCCTCCTCTTCCTCTTCCTCCTCGCGGGGGCTCTTCATATCCACTTGCACCAGGAGTCCTACCTTGCAGGGAGCTGGGGGAGGCCCTCTGACGTCTCTTGGCACCGCCCCTGGCCCCGCCCAGGAACCCCTGCAAGCCCCGCCCCAAATCCCTCCCACTCGGGGCCAGAAAATAGGCTTAACACGCAAACTGGGCGCGTTCACACGTGCAGGGAAAGCAGAAATGCGTGTTTAGAGGCCTGCGAAGGGGTTGTTTTTCTTCTGTAAAAACGGTGATCCAGGTCCACCGCCGCCTCCAAATTAAGAAACATTGGGCCCGTTGTTATCATTAGGCAACAGCGTTGACTATCATTAATTTATAAATTGTTTTATGTCTTTGTAAATAATAAGGTTTGTTTATTGAACAAATAGGAACCTTTGTGGCCGTGGTGCCTGTTTCCCAGCCGAGCCGTTTAGTGGGCGCACCAAGTCCTGACCATAGAGTTTCCCAACTGCCTTTGGATAGTGTGGAAGCCTAGAGCGTCCCAAACTTCCGGTAGGTACAGGAAGTCCGTTTCTCAAAGCTTTCCCCCATGGAAATTTTTCCACCAATGATAGCGTTTCTCCTCCTCTTCCGGTCCCCGAGCGCAGTGCATGCTGGGACGCCGGGCGTGTGGAGGGAAGCGGCAGGAAACGAAGTTTCGCCGTCGCCAGAGGAAGGTGAGGCCTTTGAGGGCGGGGATGATGGTTAGGGTGGTTTGGGGACGGATTGCAGGGCCTATGATCCCCAGTCATGGGCTAAAAGGGGCGGATAATGGGAGTTGCAGCTCTCCTGCCCAAAAAAGGGGGGGGGAGAAGGGTTGGGGTACTGTAAACCCCATCACTTTTCTTGCATTTCTTCCAAGAAGTACTGAAATCCCATCATTCCTCATACATGCTTCTTGTTTTGGGGGGAGAGTACTGCAAAACCCATCACTCCTCCCCATGGGTTGCATGTTTCACTTTTTTGGGGGGGAAGGGTACTGCAACACCCATCAACTTCCTGTTTTGGGGAGAGTACTGCAAAACTCATCATGTCTCACGTATACTTCTGCTTTTGGGGGGGAGAGTACTGCAAAACCCATCATGCTTCTCTACTGTTTGCATGCTTCCCAATTTTTGAGAAGAAAACGTATTGCAAAGACTATCATCCCTCATGCATATGTCCTGCTTTTTTTTATGGGGGAGTACTACAAAACCTATCCTACCTCTTACATGCTTCCTGCTTTGGAGGGGGCAAGGTAGTGCAGAACCCATCATACCTCCCCATGGGTTACATGCTTCCTGCTTTCGGAGGAGAACGGATACTGCAAAAACCATCACCTCATGCATGTGCCCTGCTTTTTTCTCCAAGGGGGAGTACTGCAAAACCCCATCATCCCTCATGCATACTTCCTATTTTGGGAAAAGTACTGCAAAACCCATCATACCTCATGCATATGTCCCACTTCTTAAGGAGAAACTATGGCAAAAACCATCATCCCTTGCCATGGGTTGCACCCAGCCAGGTTTGGGGGAGAAAGACTACTGCAAAGCCCATCACTCTTGCACATTGGTTGTATGATAACCCCAACTTTCCTCCTCTGAAACAAACAAAATAACTGCGCAGCTTCTCCTTCTGGTTATTTATTTTTAGCAAGGACTCCAAAACCCATCACCACAGGTTGCATGCTGGCTCTGGAGGGACGGATGATGGGAGTTGTAATCCCTTCTTAAAGAAAAAAAAAAGGCAACATAACCTTTGAGACTGACTTATTTTAGCCTGCATGGAGGGGGATGTTGGCGAAAGGCATAATAACTGCGTTTCCCCTTTTCTTCCGTCCGCAGTCTTGGGTGCGAATCGTCCCACGCCATCCGCCGCCGCTGCCGCCGCCGCCGCCATGTCCATCGGGGTCCCGATTAAGGTCCTCCACGAAGCGGAGGGCCACATTGTGACTTGCGAGACCAACACCGGGGAGGTCTACCGGGGGAAGCTCATCGAGGCTGAAGACAACATGAACTGCCAGGTATGGTTGGGGGGTGATGGCGGTGGATTATGGGGGCGTCAGTCCACCCCTCACTCCATCCTCCACATCTATCTGTCTATCTGTCCACTTTTTCATCCATATCTACTTATCTATCCATTCTCTACATTGTCCATATCTATCTATCTATCTATCCATCCATCCATATCTGTCTGTCTATCTATCTATATCTCTCCATCCATATCTATCTTACCTATCCATCCATCCTCCAATCTGTCCATCCATCCGTCCATTATCTATCCTTCTGTCCTCCATATCTACCTGTCTGTCCATCTGATTGTCCATCCATCCATATCTGTCTGTCTATCTATCTATCTATCTATCTATATCTCTCCATCCATCCATCCTCCATCTCTTGTCTGTCTATCTATCTATCTATCTATCTAATCTCTCCATCCATCCATCCTTATCTATCCATCTCTCCTCCATATGTACCTGTCCATCTGATCATCCATCCATATCTATCTATCTATCTATCTATCTATCTATCTATCTATCTATCTATCATCCTTGTCTCCATCCAGCCTCTCTATCTATCTATCTATCTATCTATTTATCTATCTATCCATATCTATCTATCTATCTATCCATATCTATCTCTCTATCCATCCATCCATATCTATCTTATCTATCTGTCCTCCATATTTATCTATCTGTCCATCCATCGATCCATATCTATCCATCCATCCATCATCCACATCTATCTCTCCATCCATTCTTCTGTTCATCCATCCATCCATCCATCCATCCATATCTATCTATCTATCTATCTATCTATCTATCCATGCACCCATATGTTATCTCTCCATCCATCCTCCATATCTGTCTGTCTGTCTATCTCTTCATCCATCCATCTCTATCTAATCTATCCATTTGTCCTCCATATCCATCTGTCTGTCCATCTGTTCATCCATCCATCCATCCATGTCTGTCTATCCATCTATCCATATCTTATCTCTCTTATCTTATCTATCTTTCTGTCTAATCTATCATCCATATCTATCCATCCGTCCTTCTTCCATATCTCTCCGTTTACAGATCCATCCTTCATATCTATCTATCTATCTATCTATCCATCTATCCATCCATCCCTTTCTATTGTCCATATCAGTTCATCTTTCTGTCTTCCCTATCTACCAATTGATCCATATCTGTCTCTTATCTATTTATCTATGCTTGCTATCTATGCCCCCTCTATAGCTATCCATCCATCCATCCCTCTATCTATCCTCCATTTCTATCTGTCTATCTTATATTACATATCTATCCGTCCTCCGTTTGTCGTCCATGTCTATCCATCTATCCATCCATCCTCCATATCTCCTATCTATCTATCTATCTATCTATCCACTCTCTCTCTCTATCTTATCTATCTATCCATCCACACTCTCTCTCTCTCTCTCTCTCTCTCTCTCTCTCTCTCTCTCTCTCTATGCATTCTATCTATCTATCTATCTATCTATCTATCTATCCATCTATCTATCTATCTATCCATCTATCCACACATTCTATCTATCTATCTATTGGTCTATCTATCTATCTATCTATCCATAGATCCTATCTATCTATCTATCTATCTATGTCTATCTATCTATCTATCTATCTATCTATCTATCTATCTATCTATCTATCTATCTATCTATCTATCTATCTCTCTATCCATCCATCCATCCATCCACACACTCTATCTATCCATCCATCCTCCATATCTCCTATCTATCTATCTATCTATCTATCTATCTATCTATCCACTCTCTCTCTCTATCTTATCTATCTATCCATCCACACTCTCTCTCTCTCTCTCTCTCTCTCTCTCTCTCTCTCTCTCTCTCTCTCTCTATGCATTCTATCTATCTATCTATCTATCTATCTATCTATCCATCTATCTATCTATCTATCCATCTATCCACACATTCTATCTATCTATCTATTGGTCTATCTATCTATCTATCTATCCATAGATCCTATCTATCTATCTATCTATCTATCTATCTATCTATCTATCTATCTATGTCTATCTATCTATCTATCTATCTATCTCTCTATCCATCCATCCATCCACACACTCTTATCTATCCATCCATCCTCCATATCTCCTATCTATCTATCTATCCACTCTCTCTCTCTCTCTCTCTATCTATCTATCCATCCACACACACACACTCTCTCTCTCTCTCTCTCTCTATCTATCTATCTATCTATGCATTCTATCTATCTATCTATCCATCTATCTATCTATCTATCCATCTATCCACACATTCTATCTATCTATCTATTGGTCTATCTATCTATCTATCTATCCATAGATCCTATCTATCTATCTATCTATCTATGTCTGTCTATCTATCTATCTCTCTATCTATCCATCCATCCATCCATCCACACACTCTATCTATCCATCCATCCTCCATATCTCCTATCTATCTATCTATCTATCTATCTATCAATCTATCTATCAATTATATGTATATATCTGTGTTGGGGGGGTCCCATTTCCAAGATAATCTCGTTATTTGCGTACAAATATTACAAAATCCGGGGAAAGAAATGCAAAAACGGAAAGTCCTCCGGACCGGATGGGAGTCTCGGTCGGACATTTTGTTTGATGGTCGGTTATCACCATCGTCATCATCATCATCAAACAAAATGTCCGACCGAGACTCCCATCCGGTCCGGGGGACTTTCCGTTTTTGCATTTCTTTCCCCGGATTTTATAATATTTGTACGCAAATAACGAGTCTTTCTTTTCCCCCCCCCCCCCGAATTTCCCTCTCTCTCTCTCTCTCTCTCTCTCTCTCTCTCTCTCTGTGTCCAGATGTCCAACATCACGGTCACTTACCGCGACGGCCGAGTGGCGCAACTGGAGCAGGTCTACATCCGGGGCAGCAAAATCCGTTTCCTGATCTTGCCGGATATGCTGAAGAACGCCCCCATGTTGAAAAGCATGAAGAACAAGAACCAGGGGTCCGGAGCCGGGAGGGGAAAGGCGGCCATTCTCAAAGCCCAGGGTGAGTTAGGATGGGGGACGATGGGACACGAGGGCGGTCGAACGTGGACTATGGGACATTCCTTGGAAGCCGGAGGTGGGATATGGCCGTCTCTCAGGACGGCGGGGGGTTGGACTATATGACCTTTGGGGGTCCCGTCCAACTCTTAAGCGCTGGATGCTTTACGGCAGGGGTAGGCAACCTTTCCCCTTTAAGGGCCGAGGGACTTCAGCTCCCAGAAGCCTCAGCCATGTTGGCCAATAGCTCCTGGGATTCTGGGAGCTGAAGTACCTCCTTGGCCCTTAAAGGGGAAAGGTTGCTTTACGGGGATCATCACCGTTCTCCGAAATGTCTCAGTTGCCCTCTAGAGGTATCGGGAGTCAATTCGCTACGGACTGTAGGTCCCAGCATCCTGGAGCAAGGTAGGATGAGATTTAAACAGAATAAATAAACGAATTTGCCAATCTGAAAAGCATCGGGAGAGAGGCGGATGAAGGATGATCCTCCAGAATCAGCGGAAAAGCGGGACCCTCGAAGGTCATCTAGCCTGACCCCTCTTTCCATGCCCGGAATATGCAATTAAAGCTCCGAAAACGCAACCTTATAGGGTTTTTCTCCTCTAGATTTGTGTGTGTTTTCGTGATTTCTCTCCTACTAAGGTCCCTTTTGTGTGTCCTTTCTTTCTCCCTCGCAGTGGCCGCCCGAGGAAGAGGCCGCGGGATGGGACGGGGCAACATCTTCCAGAAGCGACGATAAAAACAAACAACGATAATAATAAAATTAATAATAATAACGACAACGATAATTTAGGATCGGACCCCCGGTTAATGTGTTGGAATCGGACTCCGCACCGAGATTTTTCTTTCGTTCCTCCCATCTCTTTTTGTGTGTCTCTTTTTGTGTTTCAATAAAGATGGTTTTTTCTTAGAAATGTGGAAGGTTTGTGTGTATTTGCTGTTTTGTTGTGTTGTTTCCTCCCAAATGTGCAACAACCTACTTCCTTTTACCCCATTTCCCCCCCCCCTATTTTGTCTCCGTTGATTGCTTTCAAGTAACTATCCTTGGATTTTGAAATAGGAAGTGCAATAGCCTTGCCTTTTCCGGGAAGCCGTTCCCTTTCCCAAACGTTTCCTTTTTCTTTTTAGGATGTGCAATAGCCTTGCCTTTCTCAGATTGCATTTGGTTTCCTTGGGAATTGCAACAACTTTCCCTGTTTCTGGGAAGTGAAAAAGCCTTGTTTTTCCCTTTTACTGGAAGTGTGTGCATGTGCAATAACCTGTCTCCTTTCTGGAAACTACAATGGCTTTTCCCTTTCCCAAGTTGTGCAATAGCCTTTCATTTTCCTGGGAAATGCAAGACCTTTCCCATTTCTGGGAGGTGAAATACCTGTGTTTTTTATCCCTTTTAATGCAAGTGTGTCCTAGTACAATAAGCTTTCTGGAAATTGCCATGGCTTTTCCCTTTCCCCCAGGAAGTGCAATAGCTTTTCCTTTTCTTGGAAATTGCAACAACCTTTCCCATTTCTGGGAAGTGAAATAACCTTGATTTTCCCTTTTAATGGAAGTGCGTGTGTGCAATAACCCTTCCCCTTTCTGGAAATTGCAATAGCCTTTCCCTTTCCCAGGAAGTGCAATAACCTTTCCTTTTCTTGGAAATTGCAACAAACCTTCCCTGTTTCCGGGAAACGAACTAACCTTACCGTTCATTCCCTGGAAGTGAAATATTATTGCACACACTTTTACCGGATTGCATGCACTTTTGCCTCTCCTTTTTTTTTTAGGAAGTGCAATAGCCTTTAACCGAATGTGCAATAGCTTTTATTTTTCCCTCCGCCAACAATTGCAATTTTTCCACCTCTTGTGACATTTTCCTTCCAGATAACGCAATAGCCCTCTCTCTTTTCCTGGAATTATTTCTATTTTCCAAAATGTGCAATAGTCATTTCCTTTATCAGGAAAAAACACCGCCGCAAAATGAGCACAAAATTAAGAAACGAAACACACTTTCTTTCTCAAAAACAAAACTTCCTCCCTCCCCAGACAAAACGTTCGACATTTTCTATGTGTCCAAGAAGGCAGTGTTTATTATTATTATTATTAACAATAATAATAATATTAATATTATTATTGTCATCATTTATTATTATTCACCACATACAGCAACACGGAAAAAAATGCAAAAGACAAGACGGTAAGCTTTTGGTATTTTCTATAAAGATTTCCGAGAACGATTCTCCCGTTTTCTTCCTAAAATATCGGAAATTCGTTTTCAGAGGCGGTTTTTGTGTGTTTAAAATTTTTGTGTGTTTAAAATTTAAAATTTTTAAATTTAAATTTAAATTTCAAAGCCAGAGCTTTCCGGGTCTCTCGGTTTAAAAAAAAAATAATGTGATTTTTCAGGTAGGAAACGACAAATTTTAAAATTCATATATAATAAATCACTTTGTCGTTTCCTACCTGAAAAATCACATTTTTTTTTTTGAAAACCGAGAGACCCGGAAAGCTCTGGCTTTGAACCAACCTCCGTTAACGAGTCTCACGTTTTTCGGTTTCTCGTGCGGACGCAAAACGCGGAACGGACAGACGCACAAATATTGTTGGATATTGCATTCCACAAACAACCCTTTTGTCTAGACAAAAACAACACACACAAACGGGAAAAATTTAACACAAAAGGCAGCGGCGGTGTGTGTGTGTGTGTATTTTGGAGCGGAAACAAGCGAGGCACAATTCCCTCTGCTGGTTCTATCTCTCTTCGAGAAAGATGGCTGCTTTTCGCCGTTTGCGCGCAAATCCCACGACGCCGTTCCCCGGCGCGGACCCCCCCTTGGCGTCGTCGAAGGAAATCGGCGCCGGGAGGGAATTCACAGCTTTCTCTCGGACTTTCGGCGCCGACGGACGTACGGCTCTTCGCTTTGCGTCGACACGGTAAGTGACGGAAGTTCTTCCGGTTTGTACGGAAATTTCTGCGCAAGTCTGTCTGGTGGCTCCCTGTTTGCAGAGCCGTCCGTTTTCGTGAGAAAGCGCCAAATCTCGGTCTCTATATTTATATATCAGTGATGGCGAATCTACGTCACGCGTGCCAAAGTGGGCACGCAAAGCCCTCAATGCGGACGACGCGCGCCGTCGCGCCGCAACAGAGTTTGTTACTAAAAAACCAGAGAGAACGTGGCACTTTGCGGTAAATACAGTCGCAGCTCCGTTCTGGCGGATTTGAAGTCCGCGGTTTTGCATATTTACACATACGAGGATCGGGAAGACCGCCTCAGAGGATTGTCGTCCATCACCTTTCACAAGAACGCCGGGGGACGCCGACCGTCTCGCCGCGCGCCGCCGTTTCCGCGCTCTCCTCTTCGTAAATGGTGGGGAGGGTGGTCTGGCGGCTGAGGCGTTTCCGGAGGCCGACCAACAAGGGCTGGGGCATGGAGGAGATGTCCACGTTGTTGCCCAGGTCGACCCAGGCCAGGAAGGGGAATTTGGCCGCGTCCTTGACCGCGTCGGTCAGCTCCTTCGCGGCGGCGCGGGTCAAGCGGTTCCCGTTGAGGGAGAGGTGCGTCAGGCCCGGAAGTGACCACAGGAAGGGCAACAAAACCCGGAAAGCGTCGTCCGAAAGGTCGGTGAAGCTGAGGTCCACGGTGGTCAAGCGTCCACCGTTGTTCTGCAAATAGTAAGCCAGGCGGTGGACGTCGCGAGCGGACAGCGGGATCCCGGAAAGGTCAACCGCGTCCGGGGTCAGCGCCTTTCGCAAGCTGTTCTTCAGGCTAAAAGACGCAAAAATAAAAGAGGAGAAAATAAGATTATTTTTCGGTGAGTCTCGTTTCTCTGTGCAACACAAATTTGTTTATATAATTAATAATAATAATAATAATAATAATAATAATAATAATATGATTTATTTCTAGCCCGCCTATTTCCAAAGCATAAAAATAAAGGAATATAATTATATTCCTCTTTATTTTATTAAACTATTAAAAGAAACACGCATATAAAGACAAATATATACATAAACACATAGATGTAATAAATTATTATTATTATTATTATTATTATTATTATTATTATTATTATTATTATTATTATTATTATTTCTAGCCCGCCTATTTCCAAAGCATAAAAATAAAGGAATATAATTATATTCCTCTTTATTTTATTAAACTATTAAAAGAAACACGCATATAAAGACAAATATATACATAAACACATAGATGTAATAAATTATTATTATTATTATTATTATTATTATTATTATTATTATTATTATTATTTCTAGGCGCCTATTTCCAAAGCATAAAAATAAAGGAATATAATTATATTCCTCTTTATTTTATTAAACTATTAAAAGAAACACGCATATAAAGACAAATATATACATAAACACATAGATGTAATAAATTATTATTATTATTATTATTATTATTATTATTATTATTATTATTATTATTTCTAGGCGCCTATTTCCAAAGCATAAAAATAAAGGAATATAATTATATTCCTCTTTATTTTATTAAACTATTAAAAGAAACACGCATATAAAGACAAATATATACATAAACACATAGATGTAATAAATTATTATTATTATTATTATTTATTATTATTATTTATTTCTAGCCCGCCTATTTCCAAAGCATAAAAATAAAGGAATATAATTATATTCCTCTTTATTTTATTAAACTATTAAAAGAAACACGCATATAAAGACAAATATATACATAAACACATAGATGTAATAAATTATTATTATTATTATTATTTATTATTATTATTATTTATTTCTAGCCCGCCTATTTCCAAAGCATAAAAATAAAGGAATATAGTTATATTCCTCTTTATTTTATTAAACTATTAAAAGAAACACGCATATAAAGACAAATATATACATATACACATAGATGTAATATATTATTATTATTATTATTATTATTATTATTATTATTATTATTATTATTATTTATTTATTTATTTTTTCCTCGGGTGCCTATCTCCAAAGCATAAAAATAAAGGAATACAATTATAATCCTATTTATTAAACTGTTAAAAGAAACATGCATATAAAGACAAATATATACATATATACATAGGTGTAATAAAATAATAATAATAATAATAATAATAATAATAATAATAATAATCATTATCATTATCATTATCATTATTATTATTATTTCTAACATGCCCATTTCCAAATAAATATAATAAAAGAATACAATAAAAAACAATAATAAAGAAGTTGCATAAAAGTTGTCTATCTTAAACTCGTTTAACAAAGATAGTTAATAATAATAATAATAATAATAATAATAATAATATTTTATTATTTCTGCCACGACAATCAAGGCATCTTACATGGAGTAAAATAGATTTCAATAAAACGTAGCCTAAATTAAAATAATAATCATCTTAAACTCGTTTTAAATATTCCTTTATTTGCGACTCCCGTTAATTTGGCGCGGTTCTCGTTTTCCGTCTCTCGATTCGCTCGCGAATTAAGCAACTCGCGCAAATACGTATATACCCAAAAGACCCGAATAATTATCCTCGGATTACTTTTTTATATTGCATTTTTGGAGGGTTTTTCGACCCCCGTTAATTAAACGCGATTCGCCGTCTCCCGCAAAAACGCGCCTCCTCACCTTCCGTGGGACTTCTTCCGGCGTCCGTTGCGCCGCCATTTTGAATGCGGCGTCAAGTGGTAGATGAGCTGGCGGCAAATCCGGTCCGAGGATTTCCAGGGGTCATATTCCTGTAAAAACACAAAGAAAAGCGGAAATTTCCATCCTCGTCCTCTGTCTAGCTGGAAATCTTTCGAGCGGCGTCAGGAATATTTTGCAATTTCGCGAGATACTAATATTAATAATAATAATAATAATAATAACAACAAACTACAGCAACAAAGTACAAATCCCAAAGTCAAGGAGACGGCGTGGATTAGATTTAAATAATCTCTTGCGAATCTGATTATTGCTATTGCCATTGCGGGAGAAAGGCGGGATATAAATCCTTGAAATAAATAAAATTTATAAATGAATAAATAAATATTCCTCGGTCTCCCAGATGTAATCAACCGCTTTATTTATTTATTGGATTTATAAATATGAATTTATAAATATAAATATATTTAATTAATTTAATTAATTTAAATAAATTGTAAATTATATTATAAATGATAAATAAATTAATAAAGTTAATAAATAAGTTAATAAATTATATATATGTGTGTGTGTATAATTATGAACTATATTTTATATTATAAATAAATTAATTAATAACTTTAGTATAAATTATAAATTATATTATAAATTACATATATATATCTATAGATTGTAAATTATAAATACATTAATAAATTTAATAAATTAATAAATTTTAAATACATTATAAATTATATTATATATTATAAAAAAAAATAAATTATAAAATATTATAAATTATAAATAAATTATTAACTTTAATAAATAAATTAATACATTTAATAAATAAATTAATAAAATTTATTTATTTATTTATTAACTAATTATAAATTATAAATATAAATAATAATTTTAATTAATTAATTAATTATATTATATTACAAATTATAAATAAATTAATAAATTTAATAAAATATTGAATAAATAAATAAATAATAGTAATTAAATAATTGCTTAATTATAAATTATAAATATATTATAAATATAAATAAATTATAAATTAACTAAATACATTAGGAATTTAAATTAATTAATTAATTGTTATATTATAAATTATAAATAAACTAATAAATTTAATAAATACATTATTAAATTATTTAGTAAATGTATTAATTAAATACAATTTCCCGCGACTTCTTCCGGCGGCTATTACGAAAAAAACGGGTCTGTTTTCCGAAGACATTATTTTTTCCAACCTCATGGAAATAATAATAATAATAATAATAATAATAATAATAATGCAATTTCTTCATACATACGCTAATTAAATCGTTTATCCTTTTACGCATAGATTAAATATCGGAAGTTGTCTCGCCGTTCTGCTGTTTCGCAACGGAACGGCGCAAAAAAAACAAACAAAACACCTTTCGACTTTTAATCTATGCGTAAAAGGATAAATAATTTAATTCCCGTGACGTTTCGGGAAATTACTCCACGCTCGTTATTATTAATTAATTAATTAATTAATTACCTTTTTGGGGCACTGGAGGTCTCTGGCCAGGGTCATGAGGAGGTCGTGGGAAATCGGGTCGACAAGGTTGAGGAACGCCGCGTTTTCGTAAAGGACTTCGCTGAGGAACGTCCCTTCCAGGCCCAGATCCTGGCGGGAAATAAGCCGTAATAATAATATTAATAATAATAATAATAATAATAATTAACAAATAATTGTTTTAATTGCCCGGCTCGTTTGGTGGGAATCAGGCAGGGACTTATCGGTGGCCGCACCCCCCAGAATCCCTGTTTAAATTTAAATATTCTAGTATTTTGCTCGGCCACAGAAACTGACTGGGTCACACTCTCTCAGCCTCCGGACAAATCTGGCCAAGGAAGGAAGACAACAACAACAACAACAACAACATCAACGTAATTCACATTCAGAGATTCCTTCCTTTCCTTCTCTCCTTCCACTTTCCTCCTTCCTTCCTTCCTTCTCTTTCCCTCCTCCTTTCCCTCCTTTTTACTTTCCTTCCTTCCTTTCCCCTTCCATCCTTCTCCCTTTCCTCCTTCCTTCTTTCCCTTTCTTTTCCTCCCCTCCCCTCCCCTCCCTTTCCCTCCATCCCTCCTTTTCTTTTCTTTCCCTCCTCTTTCTCCTTCCCTCCTTCCTTCCTTTATTCATTCTTCCCTCCCTCCTTCTCTCCCTCCCTCTTCTTTCATTTCTTTCCTTCCTTCCTTCCTTCCTTCCTTCCTTCCTTCCTTCCCTCCTTCCTACCTTCCTTCCTTCCTTCCTTCCTTCCTTCCTTCCTTCCTTCCCTCCCTCCTTCCTTCCTTCCTTCCTTCCTTCCTTCCTTCCTTCCTTCCCTCCTTCCTTCCCTCCCTCCTTCCTTCCTTCCTTCCTTCCTTCCTTCCTTCCTTCCCTCCTTCCTTCCCTCCTTCCTTCCCTCCTTCCTTCCTTCCTTCCCTCCTTCCTTCCTTCCTCCTTCCTTCCCTCCTTCCTTCCTTCCTTCCCTCCTTCCTTCCTCCTTCCTTCCCTCCTTCCTTCCTTCCTTCCTTCCTTCCCTCCTTTCCTCCTTCCTTCCTTCTTCCTTCCCTCCTTCCCTCCCTCCTTCTCTCCCTCCCTCTTCTTTCATTTCTTTCCTTCCTTCCTTCCTTCCTTCCTTCCTTCCTTCCCTCCTTCCTTCCCTCCTTCCTTCCCTCCTTCCTTCCTTCCTTCCCTCCTTCCTTCCTTCCTCCTTCCTTCCCTCCTTCCTTCCTTCCTTCCCTCCTTCCTTCCTCCTTCCTTCCCTCCTTCCTTCCTTCCTTCCTTCCTTCCTTCCTTCCTTCCTTCCTTCCCTCCTTCCCTCCTTCCTTCCTTCCCTCCTTTCCTCCTTCCTTCCTTCTTCCTTCCTTCCTTCCTTCCTTCCTTCCTTCCTTCCTTCCTTCTGACCTTCCTGAGGATCCGGAGGCACCTGAGGGCTTCCTGTCTGTTCCTTCCTTCCAGGGCCTCCTGGATCTCCTTCAGCCAAAGGACCCTCCGGACATAAGGAGGACACGAAGAGGAAGAGGAAGAGGAAACAGAGGAAGAGGAAGGAGCCCTGGGGGCCCCCTCGTCCTCCTCCCCTTCCAGCCCCCCCTTCCTCTCCCCCATCTCCTTCTCCATCTCTTCCTCCCTCCTTCCTCCTCTTCCTCTTCCTCTCCGGAGGAGGAAGGCAGACAAAGGGAACTCAGGGCTCTTCCTCCTCTTCCTCTTCCTCCTCCCCTCCTTCCCTTCTTCTTCCTCCTCCTCCTCCTCCTCTTCCTCTTTCCTTCCCGGAAGAGGGTCCCCCTTTTCCCCTTCCTCCTCCTGGCTGCGGCTCAGCCTTCCTCCCATTTTAGGCAACGAAGAAGAGGAGGAAGAAGAAGAGGAAGAGGAAGAGGAAGAGGAAGAGGAAGGGGAAGGGGAAGGTGGGATTCTCCCCTTCCCCCCCCCTCCTCCTCCTCCTCCTTCCTTCTATCCCTCCTTCTTCCTCTCCTTCTATCCCTCCTTCCCTTCTTCTTCCCTTGGAGAGATGATGGAGAGCAGGATGATGGGGATGATGGTCCTCTTCTTCCTCTTCCAAGGGAGGAAAAGGGGGTCCCCCTGGGCACCCCCCCATGATACTCCCCCTCCCCCAAAATCCCCCCTCAAAAAATGGACCCCCCCATTGGCCTCCCCATTGCAAACTGGGACTGGGAGGAGGAGGGAGGGGGGGGAAGTTGGGGAGGGGGTGTCTCTCCCCCCCTTCCTCCCCCTTCACCCCCATTATCCCTGGGGGGGTCCCATCTCCCCCCCCCTCTTTCCCAGCTTCCCAATTTGGGATCCCCCCCATTGGCCTCCCCCATTGAGTACTGGGACTGGGGGTGCATGGGGGAAAAGGGGAGTTGGGGAGGGGAGTATATCTCCCCCTTCCTCCCCCATTATCCCTGGAAGTCCCCCCTTATTCCAACCCCCCCCAAAATGGACCCCCATTGGCCTCCCCCATTGAGTCCTGGGACTGGGGGTGCTTAGGGTGAAAGGGGGAGAAGGGGATTTGAGGAAGGGGAGTATATCTCCCCCTCTCTCCTCCATTAAACTACAGTTCTGCTCAGGTCTTGCATAGTCACCCTTGTATATTTTTTCAATAATAAAGATTTCCTAATGCTTTCCTTTGTTGTTGTTTTGTGCCATCAGGTTTATAACTTGCAGCAATCCTCTCAATGAGAGAGAGAGAGAGAGATCCAAAAATGTCCACAAATCTGCTCAGGTCTTGCAAAGGCAATGTTGTGTATTATTGGTAATAATAAACATTTACTCTATACTTAATGCTTTGTTACTGTTCTGTGCCATGAAGACAGTTTTGTGATCCTCTGGAAGACATACTCCAAAAGATCCCTGTTATTATCCGCAGGTCTGCTCAGGTCTTGCAAAGTCAAGGTGGTGCATTAGCTGTAACAATAACTATTTTCCTGATTCTTAATGCTTTCCTTTATTGTTATGAATGGACAAGTCAGCTTTAATTACAGCAGTCCTTTGAATAAGAAACCTCCAAGTCACCCAATTATTCACAGCTCTGCTCAGGTCTTGCAAAGGCAAGGTTGTGTATTATCAGTAATAATAAGCATTCCCCCCCCCCCCCCATTCTTAATCTTTTCCTTGGTTGCTGTTATGTGCTATTAATTTACAGCAATCCTCTGAATGAGAGACCTCCAAGTCCCCCTGTTATTAACCAAAGGTCTGCTCAGGTCTTGCAAAGTTAAGGTTGTATATTTTCAGTAATAATAAACCTTTGCCTGATTCTTAATTCTTTCCTTTGTTGTTGTTCTGTGTCCTCAATTCAGCTTTAACTTATTCAAAAACTCTGAATCACAAACCTCCAAAATATCTTTGCTATTATCCACAGGTCTGCTCATGTCTTGCAAAGCCAAGATTGTACATTAGTTGTAATAATAAATATTTTCCTGATTCTTAATGCTTTCCTTTGTTATTATTCTGTGCTTCAACTTCCTTCTCGATGGAGACTTCCAAGAGACCTTCCTATTATTATTATTATTATCAGTAGTATTAGTATTCACAGCACTGCTCAGGTCTTGCAAAGTCAGGGTTGTGCATTAGCTGTAATAATAAATATTGTCCTGATTCTTAATGCTTTCTGTGCCATCAACTCATGGTGATCCTCTGAACGAAAGACCTCCAAAAGATCCCTGTTCTGCTCAGGTCTTGCAAAGTCAAAGTGGTGTATTAGCAGTAATAATAAATATTTTCCTTATTCTTAATGCTTTCCGTTGTTGTTATTCTGTGTTTCAACTTCCTTTTCAATGGAGACTTCCAAGAGACCCTCCTATTTTTATTAGTATTAGTATTAGTATTTACAGCACTGCTCAGGTCTTGCAAAGTTGTGGCTCCGTTTATAATATAAATATTAGACTTTCCATTGCTTTTAACGGTGTCTTGTTTGGACTCAAATTTTGCAGAATGAGGAAAGGAAGACAAATAAATAAATATCCAGATGCTTTAATGCAGAAACACAGCAGCAAAACCCATTTTTGTGGTTATTGAGTGGATTCGTCCCTCAAAACAGAAACCAATTTTTTTGTGGATATTTTTGGGGAGTTTTTGATCGCGGTCAAACCAAATATTTGTGGTTTGGGATTGCAAATTTGCAATGCACCCCGTGACGGTTCAATTTGGAGACGGATTTTGTGCGCTTAAGAAAAGACAAATAAACGGGGTCCGAGAACAAATCAAGCCTGACTGTAGAGTGGTATTAATATATTAAATATAATAAATATTTCTGTTTCTGTTTGGAGGGATGAATCCACCCATTAACCACAAAAGCTTAATCACAAAATGAGTTTCGCTGCCCTGTGTCTGCATTAAACCATCCGGATATTTATTTATTTGTCTTCCTTTCCTCGTTCCGCAAAATTTGAGTCCAAACAAGACACCGTTAAAAGAAATGGAAAGTCTAATATTTATAATATAAAGGGAGCCACAACTTTGCAAGACCTGAGCAGTGCTGTGAATACTAATACTAATAATAATAATAATAATAATAATTGTAAAATATTTTATATATATATATATTTATAAATTTATAAATATAAAATATAAAATAAAAAAATTATAAGTATATTATATAATTAAATAATTTATAATTATATAAAAATATAATTTATTAATATCGTTTATAAAATTTGAATCCAAACAAGACACCGTTAAAAGTAATAGAAAGTCTAATATTTATATTATAAAGGGAGCCACAACTTTGCAAGACCTGAGTAGTGCTGTGAATAATAATAATAATAATAAATGTTATATATATATATATATATATATATATATATATATATATATATATAAAATATAAAATAAAAAATTTATAAGTATATTATATAATTAAATAATTTATAAATATATAAAAATATAATTTATAAATATCGTTTATTATACATTATATATAATAAAATAGATAAATATAAAATATAAATATAATTTATAAATATGTTATATAATTTATGAATTTATTATATAATTAATTTATAAATATATAAAATATAATTTATGAATATCGTATATTATAAATTATATTATATATAACAAAATGTATAAATATAAAATATAAAATAAAATATAATTTATAAATATGTTATATAATTTACAAATATAGTACATAATTAAATAATTTATAAATATAATATATTATAAATTATATTATATATAATAAAATTTATAAATATAAAATATAAAATAAAAAATACAATTCATAAATATAGTATATAATTAAATAATTTATAAATATATAAAAATATAATTTATAAATATATTATATTATCAATTTTATTTATATATGATAAAATTTATAAATGCAAAATAAAAATATAATTTATAAATATATAATTGAATAATTTATAAATATATAAAAATATAAATATGTTATATTATATAAATATAAATAATATTTATATTATAAATTATATTTATATACAATATAAATATAAATATTTATTTTATAAATTATATTTATATTGTATATAAATATAGATATTTATTTTGTAAATTATATTTATATACAATATAAATATAGATATTTATTTTGTAAATTATATTCATATACAATATAAAATATAGATATTTATTTTATAAATTATATTTATATACAATATAAATATAGATATTTATTTTGTAAATTATATTTATATACAATATAAAATATAGATATTTATTTTGTAAGTTATATTTATATATAATATAAATATTATAAATTATAATTTGCAAGACCTGAGCAGAGTTTAATCCTAAACAAGAGCCGGATTGACCGAAGTTAGCAAAAAAGCATGGAAAAACCAGGCTAATATTTACATTATAGATCGAATCCAAACCCTGGTTTTGCAAGACCTGAGCAGGATTAATGAGAACAATCAGCATAGTCACACTCTCTCAGCCTCAAAACCCAAAATTCCCTCGGAAAAAAAAAATCTTGCCCAGAAAACCCTGCGATCGGTTTCGATTTAGTCGGAAGACGACAAGAACGGTAATAATAATAATAATTAATAATAATAATTAATAATAATGATAAGGTAGGTTGGACTATATATCCCCTTAGAGTCCAAAAGTCCATCATTTTGCAAAGATTTTTCCAAATTGGAAAGATTTAAAAAGGGCACTAAGTACTTTCTATATATATATATATATATATATATATATATATATATATATATAATATTATATATATATATATATATATATATATATATATATATATGTATATATATATATATTTGCAAATATAATTGCTAAAATAAGGGACAACCTGTGAATTTTGATATAATCTGATTTTTTAATCTGATTTATCCCGTCTTTTAATTATTTTCCACCCCCAGAAATAAAAATTATGCCAAAAAATAATAATAATTGTTTTTTCCTTCCACCCCCAGAAAAGTTAATTATTAATACGTAAACGCCAACCCTGCGCGGCGGTCCCTAATTAGCCGTTTCGAAAGAGAACGGACTGTGCGACAGAGAGAAGGAAATAATTAGCCACCAAAATAATAATAATAATTAAAATAATAATTAAAAAAACCCTGAAAGCCACGTAATTGAGGTAATAAAGAGTCTCTCTTCGGCGGAAAAAGAAAACATTAACGAGGAAAAAATACGGCGTTTACGGCGGCGCAAAGAGGCGTAGCGCCACAGACATAAAATATATATATATATATATATATATATATGTGTGTAAAATTTATATTTTATAATTTATTTTATATTAATAGAATATAAATATATTTAAATTTATATAATATACATATATTTATATTTGTATAATATACATATATTTATATTTGTATAATATACATATTTTTATATTTGTATAATATACATATTTTTACATTTGTATAATATAAATATATTTTACATTTGTATAATATAAATATATTTTATATTAATAGAATATAAATATATTAAAATGTATAGAATAAAAATAGATTTTATATTAATAGAATATTAATATATTTAAATTTATAGAATATAAAAAGATTTTAAATTAATAGAATATTAATATATTTACATTTATAGGATAAAAATAGATTTTATATTAATAGAATATAAATATATTTAAATGTATAGAATAAAAATAGATTTTATATTAATAGAATATTAATATATTTAAATTTATTGAATAAAAATATATTTTATATTTACTGAATACAAATATATTTACATTTATAGAATATAAATATAAATATATTTAGAGAATATAAGTATACTTATATTTATAGAATATAAGTATATTTATATTTTATATTTATAGAATATTAATATATTTTATATTTATAAAATATAAATATATTTATATTTATAGAATATAAATATATTTATATTTATAGAATATAAAAATATTTATATTTATAGAATATAAAAATATTTATATTTATAGAATGTAAATATATTTATATTTATAGAATATAAGTATATTTATATTTTATATTTATAGAATATTAATATATTTTATATTTATAAAATAGAAATATATTTATATTTATAGAATGTAAATATATTTATATTTATAGAATATAAAAATATTTATATTTATAGAATATAAAAATATTTATATTTATAGAATGTAAATATATTTATATTTATAGAATATAAGTATATTTATATTTTATATTTATAGAATATTAATATATTTTATATTTATAGAATATAAATATAAATATATTTATAGAATATAAGTATAAATATATTTATAGATTATAAGTATACTTATATTTATAGAATATAAGTATATTTATATTTTATATTTATAGAATATATATATATATATATATATATATATATATAATATTTTATAATTTATGAAGTATATAATTTATATATATGAAAATTTATGTTTTCATATATATATATATATATACACACACACACATATACACTAACATATATATATATATATATATATATATATATACTATTATTTTTACCTGTCCTTTTTTTTTTGGTTTCCATTTCTTAGGAAGAGGAAGAGGAAGAAAAGAAGAATAAGAAGAATGAAAAGAAGAGAGGAAGAGAGAAATAAAAATAAAGTTTTAAGAGTTGTTGTTTTTCTCTTTGGAAAGAAAGGAAGGAAAGAAAGAAAGAAAGAAAGAAAGGAAGGAAGGAAAGAAGGAAGGAAGGAAGGAAGGCAGCAGTGGGGTTAATTAATCCCCGGCCCTTAATTACCTTCCCCTGTTTTTTTCTTCCTTCTTCCTTTTCTGGGACACTCCCAGTTTTATTATTAGTAAAGTTTCATTAAAGTTCACCTGCGGAGGGCTGAGAAGGAAAAAGGGAGGAAAAGCGGCATTATTCCTCCCCTGCTCCAGGGAAGAAAGAAGAAGGAGAAAAAGGAGAAAGAAGGAGAAAAAGAAAGAGAAGAAAGAAAAGGAGAAAAGGAAAGAGAAGAAAGAAGGAGAAAAAGGAGAAAGAAGGAGAAAAAGAAAGAGAAGAAAGAAGAAGGAGAAAAAGAAAGAGAAGAAAGAAGGAAAAAGTGAAAAAAGGAGAAAGAGAAGAAAGAAGAAGGAGAAAAAGAAAGAGGAGAAAGAAGGAGAAAAAGAAGAAAGAAGGAGAAAAAGAAAGAGAAGAAAGAAGGAAAAAGTGAAAAAAGGAGAAAGAAGAAAGAAGGAGAAAAAGAAAGAGGAGAAAGAAGGAGAAAAAGAAGAAAGAAGGAGAAAAAGAAAGATAAGAAAGAAAAGGAGAAAAGGAAAGAGAAGAAAGAAGAAGAAAAAGGAGAAAGAAGGAGAAAAAGAAGAAGGAGAAAAAGAAAGAGGAGAAAGAAGGAGAAAAAGAAGAAAGAAGAAGTAGAAAAAGAAAGAGAAGAAAGAAGGAGAAGAAGAAAAAGAAAGAAGGAGAAAGAGTAGAAAGAAGAAAGAAGGAGAAAGAGAAGAAAGAAGGAGAAAAAGAAAGAGAAGAAAGAAGAAGGAGAAAAAGAAAAAGAAGAAAGAAGAAGGAGAAAAAGAAAAAGAAAAAGAAAGAAGGAGAAAGAGTAGAAAGAAGAAGAAAGAAGGAGAAAAAGAAAGAGAAGAAAGAAGGAGAAAGAGAAGAAGGAGAAGGAGAAAAAGAAAAAGAAAGAGAAGAAAGAAGGAGAAACACAGAAAGGGAAAGACAGAAAAGGAGAGAAAAACCAGAGAAGGAGAAAAGATAGACTACTCCTAGGCTAAATTCCCTCCGCCTCCGGATTGGGATTACAAGAGAAAGAGAAAAAGAGAGAAAGAGGTATTGATGAATTACGGATCAATAACTCTGTATTTTGGGAGGGTTTTGTAATAAGGTTTTGGAAAGAAAATTAATAATAATAATAATAATAATAATAATAGTAATTATAGGTTATTGCATAATATCTTCCTGTGAAATAATGATGATGATATTGATAATGAGAGAAACTGTTATTGTTATTCAGCAATATCTGTCTGTGAAATAATAATAATAATAATAATAATAATAATAATATTGCATAATATCTCCTTGTCAACTATTGATAATGATAATGATAATGGTAGGTTAATGGGTAATATCTCCCTGTGAAATAATGATAATAATGATGATAATGATAATGATGATGATGATGATGATGATAATAATAATAATAATAATTGCAGCAACAACAACAACACTGTAATTATTGGACAATACGTCCCAAATTCAAATCATTGATGGTCCAAAACCACAAATTGCCCATAGACTATGAAATAGTAATAATATTAGTAATCAACAACAACAATCTAGATTAATGGACAATATCCTCCAGATTCAAACCCTCGATGGTCCAAAACTCTAGTCAGGAATAGCCAATAATAGACCGATGAAATAATCATAATAATTTTATTTGGGTGGGTCAGTCTGGATGACCCCCCGGTGTCCCTTCCAAATTTATGGCCCTAACTCTCTCTCAGGGGCAGTTTTGGTCAAGAGAGGCTTTGGCCGGGTCAGTCTGGATGAAAGCCCTGTTGCATTGGCTTTGGCCGGGTCAGTCTGGATGACCCCCCGGTGTCCCTTTTGAATTTATGGCCCTAACTCCCTCAGAGAGACGGTTTTGGCCAAGAGAGGCCAGTCTGGATGACCGCCTTGGTGCATTGGCTTTGGCCCGGTCAGTCTGGATGACCACCTTGGTGCATTGGCTTTGGCCGGGTCAGTCTGGATGACCCCCCGGTGTCCCTTCTGAATTTATGGCCCTAACTCTCTCTCAGGGGCAGTTTTGGTCAAGAGAGGCTTTGGCCGGGTCAGTCTGGATGACCGCCTTGGTGCACTGGCTTTGACCGGGTCACTCTGGATGACCCCCCGGTGTCCCTTCTGAATTTATGGCCCTAGCTCCCTCACAGAGATGCCTTGGTGCATTGGCTTTGGAGTGGTCAGTGTTGATGACCGCCCCTGTGTCCCGAGCCGGCCAAAGGCTCCCTCCTTTTGTCCGGTTAAATGTTCCTTGAAGTGTCAAAGTCACGTCTGTCACGTTCCCAAAGGACTTTGGGCCTTTCGGACTTTAACCCGGTTTAGTTTCAAGTTACTTTTTAAACCATGTAGGTGTAAGAAATCACTCGGCCGTCTCTCTCGGACTGCAAATCCCATCATCCCTCACCCATTGTATCTTCCATAATCTCTGGCAATTCAGCTAATTAACAAGTAATTAATGGTAATTGAGCTTATTATAGCTAGTTACTAGTAATTGCAACCCTAACCCTAACCCTAATGACCAGATAATCACTGACAATTCAACTAATTATCAGGTAATTACTGGTAATGAACTTATTACAGCTAGTTATTAGTAATTGGCAATTAGTTACCAGTAGTTCAAAGTATCAGCAGATTTCTGGTGTTTACCAACTAATTACCATCTGTTTGGCAGCTGATTATGAACTACTTGTCAGCTCATTACTTGCTATTTGGCAAATTATCAACTAATTACTGGTAATTCAGCCCATTACCAGTAACTCCCGCCCACAAATATGCATTACCTCTTGTCAAGTAACTATAAACAAATTAGCTGTTACTGGAAAGAGAAGCCAATTGCAAGTAACTCGGGTAAGTTACCATGTCATAACTTAGTTACAATTTTGCTAAAAGTAATGGGATTGTAACTAAGTAACTTCACCGTAGAAACATGAAGGCCAGATCATGGAAGATCGGGATACTGGCTGCTTTCCTTTTGGTCCTCACCGGTTTTGTCGCGATTTTCTTCGCCTTACGATCCCGGCCACCGGTCAAGCGGTCAGAAACCCACATTTACGAGAACGCCGCCGTGGCCGCCGACGCCGGTCCCTGCTCTGTCATTGGGCGGTAAGTGGCAAAAAATTGATTTTTCCCCCCCAGAAAATATCAATATCGAAATCAGAAAAAATTGTTATTAACTGAGCAGCTCAGGTCTTGCAAAGTCACGGCCTGGCTATATCTGTATTTAAAACCTCATCCTGATCCTTAATGCTGTTTTCATGTGCCGCCGATACAGCTTTGACTTATGGCTCCCTGAGTGAGAGGCCTGGGTTCCTATTAGCATCCACACTGCAGCTCAGGTCTTGCAAAGCCATAGCCTGGCTGCATCCCTAATATTAATTAATTAAATATTAACCCGATTTTCCGCCTTGTCTCGTCCAAGGCCGAGAAGGTGATGCCCGTGACACGGGAGGTTGGGTCTATTTCTCTCGTCCGCTCCGCAGGGACGTCCTCCGGAAAGGAGGATCCGCCGTAGACGCCGCCATCGCCGCCCTCCTCTGCAATGGCCTGATGAACCCGCACAGCATGGGGATCGGAGGAGGCGTTTTCTTCACCATCTTCACGCCCGACGGTAATGGGGTCCCGGGTGGGTCCGGGTTCCGGTGCATGGATGGGGCTGGGTTCCAGAGTCCAGGTGCACGGGTGGATCCGGGTTCCGGTGCGCGGGTGGACCCGGGTTCTGGTGCATGGATGGACCTAGGTTCTTATGTGCAGGGGGATCAGGGTTCCGGTGTGCAAGTAGATCCGGGTTCCAGTGTGCAGGTAGATCCCGGTTCCGGTGGATCTGGGTTCCGGTGCACAGGTGGATCCAGGTTCCGGTGCACAGGTGGATCCGGGTTCAGGTGCAAAGATGGATCTGGTTTCTGGTGTGCGGGTGGATCCGGGTTCCAGTGCTCAGGTGGATCTGGGTTCCTGTGCATCAGCAGATCCATATTCAGTGTACAGGTAGATCTGGGTTCTGGTGTGCAGGTGGATCCGGGTTCCGGTGCATGGGCAGATCTGGGTTCCTGTGCACCAGCAGATCCAGGTTCAGGTGTACAGGTAGATCTGGGTTCTGGTGTGCAGGTGGATCCGGGTTCAGGTGAGTGGGCAGAACCAGGTTCCAGTGTACAGGTAGGTCTGAGTTATGACATTCGGGTGAATCCGGGTTCCAGTGAGCGTATAGATCCGGGTTCCGGTGCACGGATAGATTGGGGTTCCGGTGCGCGAGTGGATCCGGGTTCAGGAGAGTGGGTAGATCCGGGTTCAGGATCTACATGCGTTTTATTTCCCCGCTCCAGGGAAAGTGGAAACCATCAACTCCAGAGAGAGCGCCCCCAAAAATGCCTCGCGGGACATGTTTGGGAACGACACACAGTTGTCCCTGAAAGGTAAACGGATTCTCCGATCGGCGGCTTACTCTTACCTCCGTACTTACCCTTATTCGCCCGTATTTATCTCGGCTCCCGTTTTCCCTCTCTCTTTCCGGATCCGTTTCTCGCGCCTAGGAGGATTGTCGGTCGCCATTCCGGGAGAAATCCGCGGCTACGAAATGGCGCACAAGCGGCACGGCCGGCTCCCTTGGAAGGACCTGTTCCTTCCCAGTATCAAACTGGCCAAGGAAGGCTTCCCAGTTGGGAAGGGACTGGCGGGAGCCTTGAATTCGAAGAAAGCGTCCCTCGAAAGCAACCCATCTCTATGGTGAGTCTTCGCGGTCAGCGGACGGGGAAAGTCTCTTCTCCGCTCCCTAGACTCAATTTCAGGAAATAAAAAATTGGCAACATTTAAAAAAAAAAATATCAAATTTTAATATTTTTCCCAAATACTAAAATTTGAACATTTTCAAAAAATTCAAATTGTTTGAAATTTTTCAAGTAAATATTAAAATTTGAACATTTTGAAACAATTCAAATTCTTTGAATTTTTTCAAATAAATATTAAAATAAATATTAAAAATTTTTCAAATAAATATTACAATTTGAACATTTTTCAAAAAAATTCAAATTCTTTGAATTTTTTCAAATCAATATAAAAATTTTAACATTTTGCAAAAAATTCAAATTCTTTGAATTTTTCAAGTAAATATTAAAATTTGAACATTTTCCAAAAAATTCAAATTCTTTGAATTTTTTTCAAATAAATATTACAATTTGAACATTTTCCAAAATATTCAAATTCTTTGAATTTTTCAAATCAATATAAAAATTTTAACAATTTGCAAAAAATTCAAATTCTTTGAATTTTTAAAATAAATATTAAAATTTGAACATTTTCAAAAAATTCAAATAATTTTAATTTTTTCAAATAAATATTAAAATTTGAACATTTTCAAACAATTAAAATTATTTGAATTTTTTCAAATAAATACTACAATTTGAACATTTTCCAAAATATTCAAATCTTTGAAAATTTTTGAAAAAATATTCACATTTGAAAAAATTCCCAACAATTCAAAAAAATAATCAAAATTTTCAAGAAATTAATTTTAAAAAAAATTCAAAAAATTTAATTTATTTAAAAATTACAAAAATGTGTTCAGAAATGCTCTCTGATACCCCCCAGAAGCCAATTTTTGGGGGTGGGGAGTATTTGGGGGTGAGAAAAATGCAATTTTCTGTTATTCCTAGAGGCCACATGTGGCTTGTGGAGCACACTTTTGCTAATCCTGGGCTTGGAAAAGGACTCTCCCAGAAATTTAGGGTTTATATTAATAGTCGTAAAGTGGACCACCAGATTTCCTTGTTGTGGTCTGCAAGGACTCCGGTCCGGAAATGTATCTGACTCCCGTATTCCTCCTCCTTCTCCTCCGTTTCCACCTTCTCTCTTTCCCTCTTTCCTCCAGCGAAGTCTTCTGCAAGGAAGGGAAGGTCCTCCAGCAAAACGAGACCCTGAAGATGCCAAAACTAGCCAGGACTTACGAGATCCTTGCCGACGAAGGACCGGATGCCTTTTATACGGGGAGCTTAGCTCAGCAAATTGTTGCCGATGTCCAGAAAGCAGGTGAAGGCCAGGGTGGGCCAGGGTGGCCATAGAGAATGGCGTGCGGTCAAGCCACCTCCGGCTTCACGATAGACCATAATTTCACTACTAAAATATTAAGTGTGGTCTAAAATGAAGCCGGAGCTTAGGGTTAGCGTCACGTCGCCACAAAACACGGATGGTAGGGAGGTCCACGGTTGTCTGTACTCCACCACATCCCTCAATTGTTTTAACCCAAGTCCCTAACCCTAACCCTAGCCCTAGCCCTAGTCCTAAACCTAGACCTAAACTTACCCCTACCCCTACCCCTACCACCACCAAAACCCTTACACCTACCCCTACCCCTACCCTTGCCCCTACCCCTAACCCGAGACCTAGACCTAACCCTAGTCACCCTAGCCCTAGCCCTAGCCCTAGCCCAGGCTCTTCCCCTACCCCTATCCCAACCCCTACCCCTTCCCCTACCCTACCTAACCTTAACCCTAGCTCTAGCCCTAACCATACCACTACCCCTACCCCAACCCCTACCCCTACCCCTAGATCTACCCCTACCTCTACCCTTACCCCTAGCCCTAGCTTGAGACCTACCCCTACCCCTTCCCCTACCCTGAGCTCTAACCCTACCCCAACCCCTACCCCTTCCCCTAACCCTAGCCCTAGCCCTAGCTCTAGCCCTAAACATAGCCCCTACCCCTACCCCTACCCCTAGTTTGAGACCTAAACCTACCCCTACCCTTACCCCGAGCTCTACCCCTAGCCCTACCACTAACCCTACCCTACCCCTACCCCTACCCTAGCCCTAACCCTAACCCGGATCCTTCCAAGATCTCATTAGAGACTTTCGGTTCCAGGAGGGATCCTCACCTTGGAGGACCTGCGGGATTACCGGCCGATTCTGGACGAAAACCCATTGAACATCACTCTTGGGGAGTTCACCGTCTACGTCCCCGGAGCCCCCTTGAGTGGGGCTGTCTTGGCCCTAATCCTCAACATCCTGAAAGGTACGATCGGGGTAGGGCTAGGGGGGTTAATATTATAGTAGTAGTACTAGTAGTAGTAACCCCAGATCCCGCGTCGGACTCCGACATCCGTACGCTAATCCTTTGCGGCCACCGCCGCCGCCTCCTCCTCCTGCGCAGGGTACAACTTCACCCAGAGCAGCGTCGCGACGCTGGAGGAGAGGTCGCTGACCTACCACCGCATCGTGGAGGCCTTCCGCTTCGCCTACGCCAAGAGGACCTTGCTGGGAGACCCGGCGTTCGTCGACGTCACCGGGGTACAGTTTCCGCGAACGACTCCACGCAACGGCGGAGAGGAGTCCGTTTCTCCCTTTCCCGCCGCACTTTCCGCCATTTCCTAAACACCTCTGGTGGGCGGTATCGGCAACACGGCAGCCCCCTAACCCGGCTCCGGGTTCTAATCCTGTTTAATTTGGGGGCGTGACGGTCTTCCGCCTCTCCTTCTCTCTCTTTCGCCCGTCCAGATTGTCCGAAACATGACGTCGGAGTCCTTCGCGGAGTCCCTGCGGTCCAAAATCACCGACACCACCCACGAAATCGGCTACTACGAGCCGGAATACTACTCCCCGGATGACGCGGGAACCTCTCACCTCGCTGTTGTGGCCGCCGACGGCTCGGCCGTGTCCGCTACCAGCACCATCAACCAATAGTATGCTCTCAAAGCACTCCTTCCGCATCGGTCCCCTCCTTTTCCCCGCGGCAGGCCAAGGAAGAGAGACGTAGTTCAATCCCAAGAGTCAGCCGCCTATACCGCCATTCGGCCGGAAGTCACGACGGAAGCTCACCGACGGATGGAAATCCATCTGGTCGTACTTTATGGGTCTCTGCGGTTTAGTCCTACTATGTGACAGTGTCCATGGCGGGATCTATAGTGCACTGCGGGACCCATGGTGCTGTGCTTATGCATTGCGGAGCCCATAGTGTGGTGCCTACAATGCATTGTGGGGTCTGTAGTGCAATGGCTATGTGTTGCGGGGTCCATAATGCGGTAGAGGAAGAATCACACCGCCTTTCTCCATTGGGACTACAGATCCCAGCATCCCCCTACTGCACCAAAAAGTCCGGGGACAATGGGACTTCAACCATGCCTAAATGGGGTTTTTATGCGTCGAGTTACCCCAACTCCCTATAGATTCGACGGGATCGCCAAAATCCTAATTGCGCAATTGCGCCGTTTTCTCGCTCTTTGGCGCAGCTTCGGGTCGGACGTCCGCTCCGCCGCTAGTGGGATCATCTTCAACGACGAGATGGATGACTTCAGCTCCCCCCACATCGTCAACGGATTCGGGGTGGCCCCCTCCGTCGCCAACTTCATCGCCCCAGGTGAACGCCGGCGGGTCGTAAAATCCCTCCGGAGTCGGACCTACGCTGATTTCCCACTCAATGGACAACAACTCCCATCCTCCTGCATACACCTGGGTGATGGGAGTTATAGTCCAAACTCTGGGGGCAGGTGGGTATGTACAATCCTGGGTTGAACAATTGTCCGTCCCTGTAACTCATCAGAACTTTCATTTCCTCCTAGGGAAGCGTCCGTTCTCTTCGATGTGTCCGGCCGTCCTGGTGGACAAGAGGAACCGGGTCAAGATGGTGGTCGGCGCGTCCGGAGGGACGCAGATCACCACCGCCGTAGCACTGGTGGGTCTTCCGGGGAATCTGTACTCTTAATAGTTCGCACTAAAAACCGGAGCGGAGGACGGGGAGACTACATCTTACGTACATAGTTGACGGAGGAGATTTAACATCAACAAAGCAGTCGATTGAGTGGACATAAATCAATCAATAAAGTAGAGTTTTAATAATCCTAGAGTTGGAAGGGACCCCAAGGGGTCATCCAGTCCAACCCTCTTCTGCCATGCAGGAACTCCCAATCAAAGTCTTGTTTACGTTGTGTTTTTGTTTTTTCCTCCTTCGAAGGCGATCATCAACTCCGTCTGGTTTGGCTTCGACGTAAAGTTGGCGGTGGAGGAACCTCGAATCCACAACCAGCTCTTGCCGCCAATCACGGTCCTGGAGCAAAGCGTGGAAAAGGTCCGTATGTACGCCTCATTATCCCTCGGAGGGATCTAATTAGGGGCCCTTGTAATTAGCGTAATTAGTTATTTTCTTCCCAGGGTTTGGAGGACGAGCTCAGGAAAAGGAAACACGAAGTTTCGCGGACTCGCGGCGGGGCTGTGGTGCAGGCCATCCTCCGGACGGAAAGCGGATGGGCTGCCGCCTCCGATTCCCGGAAAGGAGGAGAACCGGCGGGGTATTGATCCGGACTTTTATTGCCTCGTTTGGAGAGATAACGAACCCCTCTTTTAACGAGGACTCAAGGGAATTAATTCCAGGAAAAGTGAAGCCCATCATCCATTATCCTTGAATTTTGCATTTCCAAGAAACGGTGCAAAAATAATCTGGATTTTTAAAAAAAATATTTTTCTTGCTAGATTGTAAATCCCAGCATTCCCTATTGCAAATTTTAGCAGGATGATGGGAGTTGCAACCAACATAATTTGGGATTTTTCCCCCCTTCCGGACGTTGTTTGTAAACTGCAAATCCCAGCATTCCTTGTTGCAAATTTTAGCAGGATGATGGGAGTTGCAACCCAACATCATTTGGGATTTCCCCCCCCCTTTCCGGATGTCATTTGTAAACTGCAAATCCCAGCATTCATTATTGCAAATTTTAGCAGGATGATGGGAGTTGCAACCCAACATCATTTGGGATTTTTTTTCCTTCCGGATGTCGTTTGTAGACTGCAAACCCCAGCATTCCTTGTTGCAAATTTTAGCAGGATGATGGGAGTTGCAACCCAGCAACATGAAGGACGATTCTCCATGCTAATTGGAAATATTTTATCAATTTTAGACTCTGTATTAAATTTACCAATAAAACCTCGAACAGCGTTTTTTCAATCTCTTGCCGTCAGATCTTTTCGGACTACAACACCCAGCATCCACAACCATTGGGAAACCAATTGAGGTTTTTTTTTTGGGGGGGTTATTATTACAGAGTTCTGGGAAAATTTTTAATCACCAGAGGAGAGTAAAAATTGGATTTATTTATTTATTCTTCTTCCATTGGAAGGGACCCCCAGAGGTCATCTAATCCACCCCGAATCACGATAATTACTTCATAAAAGGAATCTGCGAAAGAACAAGAATTTTGATAATTGGGTTTTTATTTTAAAAGGCACAAAGGTATCCAAGGAAAACGAAAATGCATTGAGAACGAGAAATGCAAAACAACCCATATATATATATATATATATATATATTTATATATGTGTGTGTGTGTTTGTATATATGGCAGATAGAGAGATAGATAAATATAGATATAGATATGGCAGATATATATATATATATATGGCAGAAATATATAGATATAGATATGGCAGATATATATATATATATATATATATATATATATATATATGGCAGATATATCTATATATATCTATATGTATATCTAGATATAGATATAGCTATGACAGAATATATATAAATATAGATATAGCAGATATAAATAGATGGCAGAAATATATATATATATACACACACACACACACACATATATATGGCTGATATATATATATATATATATATATATGGCAAATATATATATGGCAGATATAGATAGATTAGATAGATAGATAGATGGGACAAATATATATATATATATATATATATATATATATATATATACACACATACACATATATATGGCAGATATATCTAGATAGAGATAGAGATAGAGATAGAGATATGGCAGAATATCTATATCTATATCTATATCTATATCTATATCTATATCTATATCTATAAATGGCAGCTATAGATAGATAGATAGATAGATAGATAGATAGATGGAATATATATATATATATATATATATGGCAGATATATCTATAATAGATATAAATAGATAGATGGCAGATATATATATATATATATATATATATATATATAGCACATATATCTATAAATATATATGGCAGAATATATATATATCGCAGATAGATATGGCAGATATATATATATATATATATATATATATATATATAGACATATAGATGGCAAATATATATATATATATATATATATATAATGGAAGAAAAAGACAACACAATTGCACAGCATTGCATTTGTGTGTGCACAAATATTGTAGCATAAAAATAGTTTGCACTTAAATTGGGTTAATTAATTAGCAAGGACCATTGCCATATATATATATATATATATATATGGGAATTATATTATCTTCCATTTGAAAAATAAAATTATAGCGAGCGTGAAGACGGCATTGTCACATTATTCAGGTTTTAAGTCACAATTAGTCTTTCTTTCGTCGTGCGTTTTGCGGTGGTTTTCACAGTCTGGCTAATAATCCCTGATTAAATCCCTAATTAAGTCCCTCCTCCTGCGTGCGCTAAATCTATAATCACTTAAACGCACATTGATTAATTAGCTAATTAAGTTAATTTTTTTGCAGGAAGGAAATAATATTAATAATACTAATAATAAAAATAATAATTGTTTGAGAATGCACTCTGCACATGCTCTGACGCCATTTTGTGTTCGTGAAAAAAGTCCAATTAAATCCGCGATGTCGGAAGATGGAATATTGGGTATATTAAGATATCCGGTCGTTTGCATTTCGAGAGGGACGGACTCTAATAAAAGTCAATAATTTGGATTTTGGGGGGGGGGAATTAAGGGGTCATACACCCCAAAAAGAATCCCCCGAAATTCATTAATAGCCGGAAGCTTCTCCGTTCTTTCTCCGGTCGGAGTACGGGACAATGCAAGGTCCGTCCTTGGAGATGCCTTGGACCACGTTTAGCGGGTATTTTGCCACGTTTACGGCATGTCCTCTTCCGCGCAAGGCAGCCATGATATCCTAGGGAGCGGAGAAAAGAAGGAAATGTACAAAAATAAAATAAAATAAAATTCATTAATACTCTCCCTTCCCACTTTTTTGGCTGGCTTTACAATGTCCCGGTTTCCCTCTCATCCTCCTGCTTTGGTCCTCAGCTTACTGAAATTGCTGCAAACGTATTTCAAATCGCATTCAGTTCATCAGGACAATCCTGATTAATCTGGGAAGAGAAAGGAAGCCCAGAGCAGCTAATTTTCCTTCTCGGTGAGGATTAGTAACGTCTCAAAATGGCTGCCTCACCTTGTCGAAATTACTCTCCACTTCGAGGGATCCGTTTTTGGTGGAGTAGAGGATCGGAGCCTGAATCGCTCCTTCCAGACCGTATCCGAACCACAGCTTGTTGGCGATCGCCTACAGAGAAAAATTGGCATTCAATTCGAACACAGAACCAATTCTTAATCAATTCATTGATCAGTTCGCTGACCACAACACAGAGACTGGTTTCTGATTTGGTATTTAAATTATATTTTGATGTTTGTAATCCTCTCTCAAGGGCTTAACAGCTGACTATGATGGTTTTGTTGTTGGATATGGGATATAAAGGAATAAATTGATTATTGATTGATTAAAGATTTTCCCCACTCACTAATGCGACAGCTGGGATAATGAGGGTCCCGCCCGATCCGCCAATGACTAATTTGGATTTTCCGTCGCGGGAGATGAGGATCGAGGGAGTCATGGAGGAAGGAGGCATCTCCCCTAAAAGAAAGGAAAGAAGGAAGAGTAAAGTAATTAATAGGCAAAATCAATAAAACCGATTGCTCCGTTACAGAGGAAAAGCAATGAAATCAATTGCTCTGTTACAGAAGAAAATCACTAAAATTGATTGCTCCATTATCGAGTAAAATCAATAAAATCCATCGCTCCGTTACAGAGTAAAATTTATAAAATCGTTTGTTATGGAGTAAAATTGATAAAACCAATTGCTCTGTTAGTGAGGAAAATCAATAAAATCGATTCCTCCGTTAAAATGGAAAATCAATAAAATAGATTGCTGTTACAGAGTAAAAATGATAAAATTGATCACTCCATTACTGAGGAAAATCGATAAAATCAATTGCTCTGTTACTGAATAAAATTGATAAAATCGATTGCTCCGTTACTGGGGAAAATCAATAAAATTGATCACTCCGTTAGTGAAGAAAATTGATAAAAAAACTATTGCTCCGTTACCAAGTAAAATCAATAAAATCAATTGCTCTGTTACCTAGTAAAATCGATAAAATTGATTACTCCGTTACAGAGGAAAATCGATAAAATTGATTGTTCTGTTACTGAGAAAATCAATAAAATTGATTACTTCGTTACTGAGGAAAATCGATAAAACTGATTGCTCCATTACTGAGGAAAATCGATAAAACTGATCGTTCTGTTACAGAATAAAATTGATAAAACTGATTGCTCCATTACCGGAAAAAAAAATCCATAAAATCGATTACTCTGTTACAGAGTAAAATTGATAACATCGATCATTACTGAGTAAAATAGATAAAATTGATCGCTCCCGTACTGAGTACAAATTGATCACTCAGTTACCAAGTAAAATCGATAAAACTGATCGCTCTGTTACTGAGTAAAATCAATAAAATTGATTGCCTTTACCCGGAGAGACCTTGCGCTCCGATTGCTTCATGCAGAAGTCGGCCATTTCGTTATTGAGGATGAGCCCCGTTTGCTGGGAAAACACCATCGACCCGAAACTGAGGAGAAAAAAGGGAGGGCCTAAGTCCTGCGTCCCGTAAATCATGCGCAAAATTCCTAGGATCAATCATCTCTTAAATCATGCGCCTCCGAAATCATGTGTCCCCTAAATCACGGAATTCCTAAATCATACTCCTCTTAAATCATACAATTCCTAAACCATGTATCTCCTAAATCACGCACCCCTCACTCTCTTCTAAACTGCGCACCTCCGAAATTGCGCAGTTCCCAATCAACGTGCCGCCTGGGTCCCGCCTCTTCCCCCAGTTCCCCCAGTTTGGCCCACTTACGGCTGGTTGATGGTGCTGGTGGCGGAGACGGCACTCCCGTCTTGTGCCAAAACCGCCACGTGGGACGTGCCGTACGGCGACCATGCCGCCTGCGCGGTTTCGCCGTAATGCGCCGTTGGGTGGTCTCCTCGCGCGTCGATGCGCTCCCGGATGGCGGTGGCGAAAGAATCCGAAATCAGGCGGTTAATAACGTCCTGGGAAAGAAATAGCGTATATTTATTGATATATATATATATATATATATATATATATATATATATATATATATATATCAATAAAGAAGCCTCCAAGTAGTGGTCAACGGACTCTGGAAATTTATTGATTTTAATTTAATTTATTTTTTTTTGCGCAGAAAATTGTGCAATTGAAGGAGACAAAATATATTTTGGCAGAGAATGGATTTAATATCAGTTGATTAATAATGTCCCGAAAAATAAATAGCAGATATTAAGGATATATTATCAATAAGGAAGCCTCCAAGTGCCTTTAGTGGTCAATTAATTTATTTTAATTTAATTCTTTGCGCAGAAAATTGTAAAATCAAAGGAGACAAAAAATATTTTGGCAGAGAATGGATTTAGTATCTATTGATTAATAATGTTCCGAAGAATAAATAGCAGATATTAAGGATAAAGAAGCCTCTAAATTCCTTTAATGGTCAATTAATTTAATTTAATTTAATTTTTTGTGCAGAAAATTGTACGATTGAAGGAGACAAAAAATATTTTGTCAGAGAATGGATTTAATATCAGTTGATTAATAATGTCCCAAAAAATAAATAGCAGATATTAAGGATATATTATCAATAAGGAAGCCTCCAAGTGCCTTTAGTGGTCAATTAATTGATTTTAATTTAATTTTTTTTGCACAGAAAATTTACAAAATTAAAGGAAACCAAAACAATGCAGTGGGAAATAATCTGAAATCAGGCAATTTTTGTGGGGTGAAAAAATTGATGTTTTTTCAAGGAAGTGGTTACAAAAATTGCAATAAAATAAAAATAAAATCAGTGTATAAAATGGATGGAAATTAAAAAAATATTGGATTAATTTGGGAGTGACTCACTTCTCCGATTTTGGAAAAATCCGGGTCGTCGACTTTTGTTTTTTGGCTGTTGGCGAACTTGAGGGTTTCGGCGATATAATGGTAAGTCTCCGCTTTCCGGCTTTCGAAAGAGTCCTTGGTAAAATTGAACCCTGGGAAATTATATAAAAAATAACAAAATTAATTAATTAATAGGTTTGAACGGTCGGCAGGTGAGCAAATGCCGCATTTTCCTGGTTTTTTGGGGGGGTCACTCTGGGGTTCGCGAAGTGTCTGTCTCTCGAAATCGTTAAGGAGGCGAAGTCCTGGGTTCGAGTCTCGAACATCAGCAATTTGCAGGGCTTAATGGCCTTATTTCAGCCACAGAGGTCTATGTATTTGGCTTAATTAACTCAATTAGCTTCATCGTTCTCATCTGGACCGGGACTTGAACTCGTTACCTTTCAGGACGTTGAGGATGAAGAAGAGGATCGGACCGGCGGCCGGACGCGGGGCGGAATAAATGTCGTAATCCCCCAGTTCGGATTTTGCGGCGCTCCGGACGCTCACGCGGTAATCTCTGAGGTCATCCAGGGTCAAGCTTCCTCCTGAGAAAGGAAGGAAGTAAATCAATCGACGGAAAGTGCCCCCAAAGGTCATCTAGTCTGACCCCTGGGACTCGCTCCAGGATTTTGAATGCGGGATTTTTGCATTGAAAACCGATGGTTTGTTTCAAAATGGAGGGGGGTGATTACACTGTGACGCGCTGGTTTAGTTGCCCAATTAATTTTCTCAAGATTAATTAATTACTTAAGGGAACGCCTGTTTTAACGGCCGTATTTTGGGAGCACTTTGGCGCAAAAATTGATTGGGGTGTGACCCGAAAAGGTCATCATCATCATATTATTATTATTATTATTATTATTATTATTAATGCTTACTCCAAATTATTAATTTTATTTTATTTCATTTTATTTTATTTTTGTGGGCAGAAAATTGTAAAATTTCGGGATACAAAAAAAATATTCCGGCAGCGAATGGATTTAATATCAGTTTATTAATTATATCCCAAAAAATAAATAGTGTGTATTATGAAACCTCCAAGTGCATTAAGTGGTCAATAATTTTATTGATTTTAATTTATTTATTTTGGTGCAGAAAATTATATACATGTGTGTATGTGTGTCTATATATATTATATATATAAATATATAAATTATATATATATATATATATATATATATATATATATAATATGTGTGTGTGTATGTGTGTGTGACTCCATGAGGTACTGCAAGCCTATTCTTTGCATTTATATATATATATATATATATATATATATATTTCTTCCACTTTACTTCTATATATATATATATATATATATATATAAAATAAAATTTCTAAAAATATAAAAAATAACATATTTTTATTTATTTAAATTGAAAACATAATATGTAAAATTTAAAAAATAAAAAATATGAAAAATATAAATTAAAATAAAAAATGAAATAAAAAATTAGCTTGCAGTAGCAGAATTTCTCCACAAGGTGGCGCACCTCTCCTTTTCCTAAAATTAAAAGAGATGGAGAAGCCCCCCATCTGGTGGACTCCATGCGGTACTGCAAGCCAATTCTTTGCATTTATATATATATATATATATATATATATATATATTTACTTCCACTTTACTTTTATATATATATATATATATATATATATATATATATATATATAAATGCAAAGAATTGGCTTATAAAATTTATTATATATTTATTTTATATTATAAAATTTATATATCATATTATAATAATATAATATATAAATAATAAATAATATATAAATAATATTTATTTTTTAAATATTTATTATTTATTATTTATTATTTAAAATATTTATTTTAAATATTTATTATTTAAATAATAAATAATATAAATATAAATAATATTTAATATATATTATATATATTATTGTAATATATATTATATATATTATTTTAATATATATTATTTTATAATATAAATAATATATATTTATATTATAAAATTTATTATATATTATAAAATTTCTAAAAATATAAAAATATGACATATGTGTGTGTCTAATATATATATATATATATATATATAATGTCTGTGTCTATGTATAAATATATATGTATATGTGTGTGTGTATATATATATATATATATATATATATATAATCTGTGTGTGTGTGTATATATATATATATATATATATAGTATGTATATACATATATATATATATATATATATATATATAGCATGCATATATGTGTATGTGTATATATGTGTGACTCTATATATATATATTATGTATTAATATATATATGTATATGTGTGTGTGTATATGTAAATATATATATATATATATATATATATATATATATATATATAATTTGTTTTTTTACGTATTTAAAATCTGAGGATTGGAAATCTGACGACGGTGAAGGACTGACTTCAAAATAATAATAATAATAATAATAATAATAATAATAATAATAATAGTTTTTTAAGTACAGTAGTGATTTTTTAAAAAATGTATGTAATTAAATATATTTTTTGTATGTATGTATGTAATTATATATCTATATATATCTATATCATATATATATTTGGAAACCCCAAACTGGCATCAATTTAAGCCCTAGAAAAAGGAGAATAAAGCCCACCTTGGCTCCTGACGTCTTCCACCAATTTCTCGGCCGTTTTCCCCAGATAAAATTCGTCCGCTCCGTTTTCGGACACTGACCGAAGCGTCTCGGCCATCGCCGGCCATCGGAGGAGGTCTCCGGCCGCCAGGATGTTCCCTTCTTCGTCCGAAAAGAGTTTTCTGGAAGAAAAATATATACATATATATATATATAGAGAGAGAGAGAGAGAGAGATTTAAATAAGATTTATTGAGTTTTCATCCCTGGCCAGAAGAGGGTTGGGCTAGATGACCTCTGAGGGATCCCTTTTTAAAAGATTCTGGAGGGAGAAATAGCCATCATTATTTAACTGATATTGATATATTGAATAGATTATATATATATATATATATATATATATATATATATATTGCAATGGGGTTCGGCTGGATGACCTCGAGGTGTCCCTCCCTCCCTTCCAACTCTGGGATTTTAAGATTAGCCGCCTGGGGTCCCACTTTGAGATAAAGCTGAGATAAAAAATAAAATTATATATATATATATATATATATATATATATATGAATAAATTATATATTCGAGTGAGGTTCAGCTGGATGACCTCGAGGTGTCCCTCCCTCCCTTCCTACTCTGGGATTTTAGCATTTTTCAAAATGGGAGAGGTTTGCCCCTAGGGTTGAAATACCTGTTAAGTTTTTATGGATATATATATATATATATATGTATATATAATTTCTTCACTGCCTTGGGGTCAGTCTGGGTGACCTCTAGGGTCCCCACTAGAGCTGGAAAACAATATAATGCTAATATATATATATATATATATATATATATTGCAGTGCGTGCGTGTGTGTGTGTGTGTATATATATATATATATTCAATGCCTTGGGGTCAGTCTGGGTGACCTCTAGGATCCCCACTAGAGCTGGAAAACAATATAATGCTAATAATTATAGATAGATAGATAGATAATATGCAGTGGGTATATATATATATATATATATATATATATATATATATATATAATTTCTTCAATGTCTTGGGGTTGGTCTAGATGACCTCTAGTGTCAGACCTGGAAAACCATATAATGCTAATTATTATTATTATTATTATTATTATTATTATTATTATTATTATTATTATTCCCTATTTCGCACCCGTGCCTTGCTCTTCCTTTACCGTAAGGAGGCCTGTTCCAAGGATTTCCTGAGGAACGGATGTCTCAGGAAGCGGCCCAAGACCTCCGGGATCCGGACTCCGGGCCGAAGGATCTCGAGCGCGGGTTCGAAAAGCGCCTTCCAGGGCAGTTTCCCGTAGCGCCGGTGGGCCTCTTCGTAGCCCCGGAGCTCCCCGGGAACGGCGATCCACCGAGGGCCTGAGGGGGCAAAAATCGTTAAAAACGGGGTTCGTTTGGATGGCAACTGGGTGCCCCTACTTCTGTAAAAAAGTTTGGAGCAGGAGCCAGAGCGGATTCACAATAAATGCTACATTTATTGGATGGGGGGGGGGGGGAATGGGGCTATTAATAATCAATATTAATTGTGTTAATTACCGAACAGCAGTCCGTCCCGGCAGTCATCCAACAAATTTTCGGGGATATTTCGGGGGGCCCTCTCGCGGGCGTTGATCACCTCCACTTTGCCTGGAAAAAATCAGAAGAGGAAACAGTCGTGATAATAATAATAATAATAATAATAATAATATTGCTTTAAAGTTCGGACTAGAAACTGGAACGGAGCGGACAGCGCGGCCTTCATTCCTCCATACAATCCCATACCTGCCTCTATCTATCTATCTAGCTGTCTGTTTCTGTGACTCGAAGACCAAAATCAGGCCCGAAAACATAGCAGAATTTTAAAGTTCGGAGTACAACCCGGAGCGGATATTTATTATGGAAGAATCTATTTATGGATCTATCCCAACTCTCTTTCTCTTTCTCTTTCTCTGAACACCAGCCAGCACTTTATTTACAATCCAGAACCAAAAACTGTTTTTGGTGCCGTATCCACTCTGGGTTCTAGTCCGAACTGTATAAAATTCGAACCCGGAGCGGACCTTGAATTATGGAGGAATCCATTTATGGATCAATCCCATCTCTCTCTTTCTGAACACCAGTCAGCACATTTACTTTACACTTATACGGGGCCATATCCGCTCTGGGTTCCAGTCCGAACTTTATAAAGTTCAGACTAGAACCCGGAGTGGAAACCTTGGTTCTTGCACAGATTCATCCCAGATTTTTTTCCCCTCTCTAACCACTAGCTAGCCAGCACTTTACAATCCAGAACCGAAAGGTGTTTTTTGGGGCTGTATCCGCTCCGCGTTCTAGTCCGAACTTTATAAAGTTCGGACTAGAACCCAGAGCGGAAACCTTGGTTCTTGCACCGATTCATCCCAGATTTCTCTCCGCATGGTCGGAAGAGATTTGGGGAGGCGTTTGGGATTTTTCAGGGTGATTTTGGTCTGTTTTTTGGGGGGTTGAGAGAGTGTCCCCCTACCTGTGGGTGCGTCGTAAATGGTGAAGATGACCCCTCCGGCCAGGCCCATGCTTTGCGGGTTCAGGACCGAGGTGCAGACCAGGGCCGCAATGGCCGCGTCCACCGCCGACCCTCCGGCCCTCAAAACGTCCCTGCGGAGTAGGACAGAACATGCCAAACAATCGTTTATATTGCGTTTTTGTCGAATTAAAAAAACCCCAAAACTTATATATTTCCCAATTAAAAAATGCAAAATTAGCACTTAAAACGGGTTTAATGATGATGGAGTTCAATAAAGCCCCGAAATCATCATCGCCAGCAAAATAAAGCATTGGGAAAATTAACGAATGGAGGAGGGGACACCGTGGGGTCATCTAGTCTGACCCCCGCCTTGTTTTGCGGATTATGTATTGCTATTATTCCTAATAATAATACTAATATTAATATTAATACTACTAATAATAATACTAATATTAATATTACTACTACTACTACTACTACTAGTATAATGCTAATAATAAATATTAATGATAAAGATAACCAATATTAATGATATTTAATAATTGATACAAAACATTATTGCTCCGGGTGGATTACAACAACTACTACTACTAATAATAATACAAATACTAATAATACAATAATGATAATAATAAATATGAATGCTAATAATAATAATAATAATAATAATACAATAATGATAATAATAAATATGAACGCTAATAATAATAATAATAATAATAATACAATAATGATAATAATAAATATGAACGCTAATAATAATAATAATAATACAATAATGATAATAATAAATATGAACGCTAATAATAATAATAATAATAATAATAACAACAATTAATACATGATACATTATCATTATCACATTATTATCATTATGATGCCTGTCATTAAAGAATAGTCATCAATAATCAATAATCAATCAATAATGATAATTAATCAATAAAAACAGTAAGGATTAAAGTTGACTCTGCTTCTTTTGCCGTTAAGTCAGGAAGGACTCAAAACAACAATAACAATAACAATAACAACAACAACAACAACAACAATAACAACAACAACAACAACCCTGGTCTTAAAGTTGGAAGAAGAAGGAGGAGGAGGAGGCAGGGCTTATCTTTTTGGCCGCAGATGGGCCTTATCGCAAGGCAGATGGGCGTCGCAGTCGTTGTCGTTGTGGGTTTGTCTGTCTTGAGCCGTGTGCCCAAAGTGCCCAGTGACCATCAGAAGTGACCAATGGACACCAGAAGTGCCTGATGTCCATCAGAAATTCCCAGTGACCATCAGTTGAGCCATCAGAAGTGCCCGATGACCACCAGCTGCCCAATGACCACCAGAAGTGCCTAATGACCATTATAAGTGCCCAATGACCAGAAGTGCCCGATGTCCATCAGAAGTACCAATGACCACCAGAAGTGCCCAATGACCACTAGCTGTCCAATGAATATCAGAAGTGCCCAATGTCCATCAGAAGTGTCCAATGACCACCAGCTGTTTATTGACCATCAGAAGTGCCCCAATGCTCATCAGAAGTGACCAATGTCCATCAGAAGTGACCAATGACCACCAGAAGTGCCCAATGTCCATCAGAAGTGTCCAATGACCACCAGCTGTTTATTGACCATCAGAAGTGCCCCAATGCTCATCAGAAGTGACCAATGTCCATCAGAAGTGACCAATGACCACCAGAAGTGCCCAATGTCCATCAGAAGTGCCCAATGACCACCAGCTGTTTATTGACCATCAGAAGTGCCCCAATGCTCATCAGAAGTGACCAATGTCCATCAGAAGTGACCAATGACCACCAGAAGTGCCCAATGTCCATCAGAAGTGCCCAATGACCACCAGAAGTGCCTGATGTCTATAAGAAGTGCCCAATGACCACTAGCTGTCCAGTGAATATCAGAAGTGCCCAGTGTCCATCAGAAGTGCCCAATGACCACCAGCTGTTTATTGACCATCAGAAGTGCCCTAATGCTCATCAGAAGTGACCAATGTCCATCAGAAGTGCCCAATGACCACCAGGAGTGCCCAATGACCACTAGCTGTCCAATGAATATCAGAAGTGCCCAATGACCACCAGAAGTGCCCAATGACCACCAGCTGTTTATTGACCATCATAAGTGCCCCAATGTCCATCAGAAGTGCCCAATGACCACCAGAAGTGCCCAATGACCACTAGCTGTCCAGTGAATATCAGAAGTGCCCAACGTCCATCAAAAGTGCCCAATGACCATCAGAAGTGCCCAGTGTCCATCAGAAGTGCCTAATGACCACCAGCTGTTTATTGACCATCAGAAGTGCCCCAATGCTCATCAGAAGTGACCAATGTCCATCAGAAGTGCCCAATGACCACCAGAAGTGCCCAATGTCCACCAGAAGTGCCTGATGTCCATCAGAAGTGCCCAATGACCACTAGCTATCCAATGACCATCAGAAGTGCCCCAATCTTCATCAGAAGTGATTGATGACCACCAGAAGTACCTGTGTCCACCGGAGGTGACCAATGACCACCAGAAGTGACCAATGACCACCAGAATTGTTCCATTGCATTCCCACTATTTCCAAAAATTCACGAAATGTAGACCGGATTGGGGGAAGCTCAGTCCGTAGTTACAAAGTAGTTACAGTTACAGTTACAGTTACATGACTTATAACTATTTGTTTTTGTTGGCATTATGTCATTTATTTATTTTAATATATATATATTTTGCAAACTATTAAAATAAAAACTTAGCGGTCTGTTCCTTTTGCAAAGGGACTTTCCGCTTTCCGTCTCCGGGAATTTTAATTTAATTAAAAAAAATACCTCCCGATGAGTTAATTAATATAGTTAATTAATTAAAGGGCTGAGCAAAAAGAAATATTTGCTCGTTTTTGGAAGAAGAGGACATAAAGGACTTAAAAAAGGGACAGATGACCAAAGTCCAAGGAAAACCTTCATCGGAAAACAACAGAAAGATTAACGAAGAAAAAGATAAATTACCTTAAAGTCATTTATGGCTCGTTAAAACAAAGATGGAAAACCCCCAAATTGCCCCCTTTTTTATTTACTTATTTTTGACCTTTGACCTGTTTTGCAAAATCTCAAAAAATCCGCCTCTCCTCTCTTTCCTTTTGCAAAAGACATATATATATATATATATATATGAGATTAAAATTAAATTTATGATTTTAATTAATTAATAATTTTAATTAATTATGGTGAAGAGTCGTTCCGCTCTTTCCTGCTTCTATGTCGGAAAAAAAAACGAATTGCAATTTTCGCACTATTTGAGCCCATTTGGCGCAATGAAAAGGGGAATTATTTGGGGAAAAGGTGGGATATTGATTATTGATTATTGATCGATTGATCGATTGATCGATTGATTGATCGGTCGATTGATCGGTCGATCGTGGGCCAAGACCTACCTGCCGACCTGGGAGCAAGTGAGCGTGTCAGCGGCCACGGCGGCGTTGGCGTAATGCGGCGGCGCTTCGCACGGGCTCCGAGTGAGAATCACGGCCATCAAGACGGCAGAGACCCCCGCGACGGAAAGGAAGAGGAGAACCCCTAATCCCCAGAGCTGCTTCTTCCTCCTGGAAAGCGGAGGAGGCATGATGGGAAGAGGAAGAGGAAGAGGAAGAAAGAAAGAGGAAGGAAAGAAAGAAAGGAAGGAAGGAAGGAAGGAAGGAAGGAAGGAAAGAAAGAAAGAAAGAAAGAAAGAAAGAGGAAGGGAGGAAGAAGAGATAGAAAAAGGGGAAAGAGAGGAGGAAGGGAAGGAGGAAGAAAGAGGAAGAGGAAGAGGAGGAAGAAGAAGAAGAGATAGAAAAAGGAAGGAAGGAAGGAAAGGAGAAGTAAGGGAAGAAGAGGAAAGGAGAGGAGAAAGGAAAGGAAAGGAGGAAGGAGAAGAAGAGATAGAAAAAGGGGAAGGAGAGGAGGAAGGAAGAGGAAGAAGGAAGAAGAGGAGGAAGGAAAGGAGGAAGAAAAGGAAGGAAGGAAGGAAGGAAGGAAGGAAGGAAGGAAGGAGAGAGTGAAGAAGAGGAGGTAAAGGAAGGAATGAAAGCAAGGAGGAGGAAGGAAGAGGAGGAGGAGGAAGTGGGAAGAATAGGAACGAAAGGAGGAAGGAGAAGAAGAGAAGGAAGGAAGAAGAGAACTAAGAAGAGGAAGAAGAGGAAGAAGGGAGCGAAGAGGAGGAAGAAGAGGAGAAAAAAAAAGGAAGGAGGAGGAAGAAGAAGGAGGGTGGTGAAGAACAGAGGAAGAGGAGAGGAAGGAGAAGAAGAGAGTGAAGAAGGGAAGAAAAGGAGGAAGAAGGAAGGAAGGAAGGAATGAAGGAGAGAAGGAAGAGAGGAGAAGGAGAAGAGAGGGAAAAGAGAAGGAGGAAGAAGAAGAAGAAGAGAGTGAACAGAAGAAGGGAAGGAGGAGAAGGAGAATGGAAGGAAGGAAGGAAGGAAGGAAGGAAGGAAGGAAGGACAGAAGGTGAAAACCAGGAGAAGGAGGAATGAAGGAAGGAAGGAAGGAAGGAAGGAATGAAGGCCTCCTGACTTTTCCTCCTTCCGTCTCTCTTCTCTTCTGCTCCTAATCTCTCTTTCTCTTTCTCTCCTCCCTTTTCTTCTTATCCTTCCCTCTTTCCCTCCCTCCCTCCCTCCTTCTTTTAAAGAAAGAAAGAAAGAAAGAAAGAAGGAGAAAGGGGAGGAAAAGAAGGAGAAGAACAATTCCTTCCAAAAGGGTGAGAAATGTGCAAAACACAAAACAAATATATATATATATATATATATATATATATATGTTTTGTGTTTATCCAAACTTCTGGATTTATTTCAAAATATATTTGCTTTTTTGGCCGCAACCGCTGTGGGAATTTGCACATTTCTCACCCTTTTGTAATGCGACGCACAACAACGCAAAGCAATGCAACTATCCCAAAATAATGCGACCGTTCCAAAGTAATGCAACCAAGGCAAAGTATTGCAACCATTTCCAAAAAGTAATGCAACCATCCCAAAACAATGCAACCAATGCAAAGTAATGCAACTATTCCAAGGTAATGCAATCAATGTAAAGTAATGCAACCAATGCAAAGTAATGCGAACAACTTAAAAGTATTGCGACCGTTCCAAAAATGTTGCAACCAAATGCAAAGTAATGCAATCAATGCAAAGTAATGCGAACAACTTAAAAGTATTGCGACCGTTCCAAAAATATTGCAACCAAATGCAAAGTAATGCAACCAATGCAAAGTAATGCGAACAACTTAAAAGTATTGCGACCGTTCCAAAAATATTGCAACCAAATGCAAAGTAATGCAACCAATGCAAAGTAATGCGAACAACTTAAAAGTATTGCGACCGTTCCAAAAATATTGCAACCAAATGCAAAGTAATGCAACCAATGCAAAGTAATGCGAACAACTTAAAAGTATTGCGACCGTTCCAAAAATATTGCAACCAAATGCAAAGTAATGCAACCAATGCAAAGTAATGCGAACAACTTAAAAGTATTGCGACCGTTCCAAAAATGTTGCAACCAAATGCAAAGTAATGCAATCAATGCAAAGTAATGCGAACAACTTAAAAGTATTGCGACCGTTCCAAAAATGTTGCAACCAAATGCAAAGTAATGCAACCAATGCAAAGTAATGCGAACAACTTAAAAGTATTGCGACCGTTCCAAAAATATTGCAACCAAATGCAAAGTAATGCAACCAATGCAAAGTAATGCGAACAACTTAAAAGTATTGCGACCGTTCCAAAAATATTGCAACCAAATGCAAAGTAATGCAACCAATGCAAAGTAATGCGAACAACTTAAAAGTATTGCGACCGTTCCAAAAATATTGCAACCAAATGCAAAGTAATGCAGCCATTCGAAAACAATGCAACCAATGGAAAAAAAAGTATTGCGACCAATGCAAAGTAATGCAACCATTCGAAAGTAATGCAACCAATGCAACAGAAGAAATGCAAAGTGAGGAGGAGGTGGAGGAGGCGGTTGCAGGGGACGATGGGTCTTGCAATCCCTGTTTGGGGTCGTCCTTTCATCATTCCTTTGCATTCCTTTCGTGGCCCCCGTTGACTTTGGCTTTTCTGAGAAAAAGGCCTCCGAGCGTTTTTGGAATAACAACAACTGACCGCTCTCTCGCTCTTTCTTTCTTTCCTAACCTTGTTTATCTTCCTTCCCCCAAAATTAAAAAATAAAAATAAAAATAATAATGTTATTTCTGACCGCTTCGTTCCCTGGATTAATTAAGGCAAAGAATTCCAAAGTTCGTTTGGGGATAAAAGGGATCAGCAAAGCTGGAGGAGAACCGGCAAACGCCGCAAAAAGAAATATCTCGCATTTCCCCCGAAATTTCCACATTCGCGGGTGGGGAAAAAAATTTCCCATAATCCCACATTCATAAATGGACATTTCCCCCCATAATTCTAGAGTCCATAAATATATGAATATTTATGGAAATAAATCCCTATAACTTTGCAAAAGTGGGACACCCAGGGGATATCTAGTCCAACCCTATAGTTATAGTCCAGCTTGTGACGTGGTCAGTTGGGCAGTTGTGCTGTTGTCCACAAATGGGCACTTGTGATACATACACTGGACACTTGTGATGTGCACAAATGACCACTAGTGATGGTCACTAATGGGCACATGGGATGATAAATTAGGCAGTTGTGATGTTCACCATTGGGCACTTGTGGGTGCACAATTTAACACAATTAATGTGCACCATCAGGCACTTTTGGGGTGCAAAATTGGGCAGTTGTGATGTTCACCATCAGGCACTTGTGGGTGCACCATTGGACACAATTAATGTGCACCATCAGGCACTTGTGGGCGCACAACTGGAAACTTGTGATTTGCACCACCGGGCACTTGTAGGAGCAAAATTGGGCAGTTGTGATGTCCACCGTCAGGCACTTGTGGGTGCATCCCACAAGTGTCCGGTGTTTAATTGTGCACCCCAGAAGTGGCCGATGGTGCAAAATACAGGTGTGCAATTCTTCACCCACAAGTGCCCAATGGTGCACATCACAAGTGTCCAGTTGTGTACCCATAAATGCCTGTGCACAATTGGACACAATTAGTCAGGCATTTATGGGTACACGACTGGACACTTGTGATGTGTACTATTGGACACTTGTGGGTGAAGAATTGCACACCTGTATTTTGCACCATCGGCCACTTCTGGGGTGCACAATTCAACACCGGACACTTGTGGGATGCACAACTGGGCACTTGTGAAACCGTGGATATTCAAGTCCCTGAGCGTAAAATAATCCCCAATTTATTATGGCTGGCTGCATCTGCATCTGCTTCCAATTTGCGTCTGGAAAGAAAAGAGACGCACGGAGGAAATTCACTTTTTTCGGGGGTTTCCCAAAACTAAAATCCTGGAAGAAGGAAGGAATAAGAGAGAGAAGAAGCCCCCCAATTGTCCTCCGGAGGATTATTACGGCGAAAAGGGGCCTTTTGTTTAAGTCTCTGCGGGAGATTGCAAAACTGCGTTTCTCTGGAGCCTTCTGCTGCTTTCGTTTCCCTAACGAAGGTCACACTAATTAAACCAAAAGGAGGGGAAAAGGGGGGGGGACTCCAAACACACACACACACACACACACACACACACACACGGTTTGCTGGGGAAGTTACTTTCCGGAAGTAATTTTGTTCTTTTTGCCCAAATAATCCAGCCAGGAAGTAGTGCCAGAGCACATAATTAGGGCTTACTTGTGCACATCAAAAGTGAACAATGGTGTGCAACACAACTGCCCAATTTTGCACCCAAAAAGTGCCAGATGATGGTGAACATCACAAGTGTCCAGTTGTGCACAATTTTGCTCCCAAAAAGTGCCAGATGGTGCAAATCACAAGTGTCCAGTTGTGCACATCAAAAGTGCACAGTTCTACACCCAAAAAAAGTGCCTGATGGTGCAAATCACAAGTGCCCAGTTGTGCACAATTTTGCACCCAAAAGGTGCCTGATAGTGCAAATCACAAGTGTCCAGTTGTACCCAATTTTGGACCCAAAAGTGCATGATGGTGCAAATCACAAGTGTCCAGTTGTGCACATCAAAAGTGCACAATTCTGCACCCAAAAAAGTGCCTGATGGTGCAAATCACAAGTGCCCAGTTGTGCACAATTTTGCACCCAAAAGGTGCCTGATAGTGCAAATCACAAGTGTCCAGTTGTACCCAATTTTGGACCCAAAAGTGCATGATGGTGCAAATCACAAGTGTCCAGTTGTGCACATCAAAAGTGCACAATTCTGCACCCAAAAAAGTGCCTGATGGTGCAAATCACAAGTGCCCAGTTGTGCACAATTTTGCACCCAAAAGGTGCCTGATAGTGCAAATCACAAGTGTCCAGTTGTACCCAATTTTGGACCCAAAAGTGCATGATGGTGCAAATCACAAGTGTCCAGTTGTGCACATCAAAAGTGCACAATTCTGCACCCAAAAAGTGCCAGATGATGGTGCAAATCACAAGTGTCCAGTTGTGCACAATTCTGCACCCGAAAGGTGCCTGATGGTGCAAATCACAAGTGTCCAGTTGTACCCAATTTTGGACCCAAAAGTGCATGATCGTGCAAATCACAAGTGTCCAGTTGTGCTCATCAAAAGTGCACAATTTTTCACCCCCCAGTGCCCAATGGTGGACATCCAAAGTGGTTATCTGTGCCCATGGCAAATGTCACAATGTATCTATTGTGTGTCCCAAGTGGTCATTTGTGGGTGAAATGACCACCCCAACTGCCCAACTGACCGCATCATTCACTCCCTCAGTATTTCTCACATTTTTCTTTCTTTCTTTCTTTCCTGGAAGAGAAAGCGAAGGAGGAGGAGGAGGAGGAAGAGGCGGCTGGGTTTTCTCAAACGCTCGGCTGATTAATCAACAAGATTTACTGGAAAAATAAAATAGAAAAGGATTTATTCTCTTGAACCCGAGCCAAAAAAAAGCAATTTTCTGGGAATTTTTTCTCTCTGCTTTTTTGGCACAGAAAAAGAAATTGATACAAGACATATGTGTTTGTGTGTCTGCGAGTGTGGTTTAATGTCCTTTTGTAATTCAATTCTGGCTTTGTTGTTTTTATTTTTAACCCTTTTTGGCTGCAAAAGTGTACGAAAAGTTACTTTTTTTTTTTTAGGGAAGGGGAACTACAAATCCCAGGGGAAAAAAAAAAAAAGAAACGTAGCGTTGCGGAATATTAAACACAAAATGCCCATTTTTGTTTTGTTTAAAAAATAAATAAATCTCATGTAATATTTTTATTTTTCCTCCATTTTTTTACACTCACAATTAAAGTACAAAATCCAAGGGTCATTATTATTATTATTATTATTATTATTATTATTATTTTGCCTGGAAGGGGGAGGTCCGCTATGCGAAAAACCCGTGGCAGAAGACGGCCACGGCCAAGAGGAGGATGCCGTTGGTGTTGACCACCCGCCTCCAGAAGGGGTCTTCGGACGTATCGGTCAGTTTCTGCCGCATGGCCTCTTGCTCGGACTTGGTCAGCTTGGGGCCGCTCTGGTCAAGGCCGCAGAACCAGGCGCAGATTTGCTTGCAGCAGCCGCCGCCGTCGCCGGACTCTTCGTCGCCGCGCACTGGAACGAACAGGAAACAAGGGTCAGCGGGAGCAGCGGTCAGCGGGAACAATGGTCAGTGGGAACAATGGCCAATTGGGAAGCAAAGGTCAGTGGGAGCAATGGTCAGTGGGAGCAGTGGTCAACAGGAACAGCGGTCAATGGGAACAATGGCCAATGGGAAACAAAGGTCAGCGGGAAACAGTGGTCAATGGGAGCAGTGGTCAATGGGAAACAAAGGTCAGCGAGAGCAATGGTCAGCAGGAACAGTGGTCAATGGGAGCAATGGTCAATGGCCAATGGGAAACAAAGGTCAGCGGGAAACAAAGGTCAGCGGGAGCAAGGGTCAGTGGGAACAGTGGTCAATGGGAACAATGGTCAGTGGGAGCAATGGTCAATGGGAACAGCGGTCAATGGGAACAATGGGCAATGGGAAACAAAGGTCAGCGGGAAACAGTGGTCAATGGGAGCAATGGTCAATGGCCAATGGGAAACAAAGGTCAATGGGAACAACGGTCAGCGGAAGCAACAGTCTATGGGAACAGCAGTCAATGGGAAACAAAGGTCAGCGGGAAACAAAGGTTAGCGGGAGCAAGGGTCAGTGGGAACAGTGGTCAATGGGAAACAAAGGTCAGTGGGAACAATGGTCAATGGAAACAATGGCCAATGGGAAACAAAGGTCAGCTGGAAACAATGGTCAGTGGGAGCAATGGTCAACGGGAACAGCGGTCAATGGGGGAAACAGTCAATGGGAGCAATGGCCAATGGGAAACAATGGTCAGTGGGAGCAATGGTCAATGGGAAACGATGGTCAGTGGGAATAATGGTCAATGGGGACAAAGGTCAGCGGGAAACAAAGGTGAAGGGCAACGAAGGTCAAGAGAACTGGCTCTTGGTCCAAGGTGGGGGTGCTGGAGACAGGATCTGGGCCCTATAGTAGTTCGGACTAGAACCAGGAGTGGACAGTGCCACCAGAGAGGCTCCCCAAATTCCCTTTTTGTTCTATGGGGGGGGCTCTGGGTTCAAGGGCTCTCTCTGTCCCTCCTCTCCTGGACCTAGGCCTCTCAGGGGTCAGGGGCCTTGTTGCTGGGAGGAAACGGTCATCAAGAGGAAGCGGACGCATTACGGGAGCCGCCGTTTTCGTAGATGGTCTCCTCCTGCGCGGGCGCCTCCTCCGCGTCCAGGTCTATCCGTTCCTCGGTCCGGTTGCGCAGGGTCCAGCAGAGACGGTACAGCTGCCCTCGGAGGAAGCGAGAAAGCGGGAATCACGGATACGAGAAAACGGGACGGTCCGGTTCCTTGGATAGGCGGCCTCGAAGTTCGGACTAAAGTCCGGCGCGGACAAAGGGGAGGGGAGGCTACTCACGTGGACGTCGTCGATGGGTTTGGTCAGGAAGGAGACGGCCAGAATGATGACCAAGGAGACGGCGAAGAGGATGATGGCGAAGTAGAGGTAGTGGACCTTGCAGATGATGGCCGGACAGTTGCTGGGCGCGACGCAGCTTCCCGTCCCGTAAGCGAACTCCGTGATCATCCGCGCCAGGCCGATCAGCAGACCAATCGCCAGCCCCCAAAAGGCGCCCTTTGGGAGGAAACAGAAGAGCGGAGGGCTAACCCTTGCCCGCACCGTACGTTCCCGGACTTAGCGTGGAAGCGCAAAATGGCGGACGGCAGCCAACCCGATTGGCGCGAAGGACTTCTGGTGGACGTCGACCATAGAGTCGGGCTGGAGGGCACTTCCTAGAGGGAACGAACGCCTCTCTAGGCCTTTCTAGGTCCTCCAGTGTGACTCTACGGTCAACAATCGCCAGAAGCATACCATAGAGTCACACTGGAGGACCTAGGAAATGCCTAGAGAGGACATATCCCATCTCCGTGGAGAAATATGTTCCCAGACATACTTGGAAATGGAGAACTGTGGATAACGGTGAACCTTATTGAAATGGTGTCCAGTTGACCATAGAGTTGAGCTGGAGGACATAGAAATTCCTAGAGAGAACGCTTCTCTAGGCATTTGTAGGTCCTCCAGCGCAACTCAGCTGGATGTTGACCATAGAGTTGTGCTGGAGGATGTAGAAATTCCTAGAGAGAACGCTTCTCCAGGCATTTGTAGGTCCTCTAGCGCAACTCAGCTGGACGTTGACCATAGAGTTGCGCTGGAAGACGTAGACATTCCTAGAGAGAACGCTTCTCTAGGCATTTGTAGGTCCTCTAGCGCAACTCAGCTGGACGTTGACCATAGAGTTGTGCTGGAGGACGTAGACATTCCTAGAGAGAACGCTTCTCTAGGCATTTGTAGGTCCTCTAGCGCAACTCAGCTGGACGTTGACCATAGAGTTGCGCTGGAAGACGTAGAAATTCCTAGAGAGAACGCTTCTCTAGGCATTTGTAGGTCCTCCAGCGCAACTCATCTGGACGCTGACCATAGAGTTGCGCTGGAGGATGTAGAAATTCCTAGAGAGAACGCTTCTTTAGGCATTTGTAGGTCCTCTAGCGCAACTCAGCTGGACGCTGACCATAGAGTTGAGCTGGAGGATGTAGAAATTCCTAGAGAGAACGCTTCTCTAGGCATTTGTAGGTCCTCTAGCGCAACTCATCTGGACGCTGACCATAGAGTTGAGCTGGAAGGCCTAGAGCTTCCTAGAGAGACTCCATGGCCCACCTCCCTGCGCCAGAAGCATACCATAGAGTCCCGCTGCCTAGAGAGGCCCTTACCTGTTCGTTGACCCGCTTGCAGAAGATGGCCAGGAAGAAGACGGCGGCGATGGGGGGCCCCAGGTAGCTGGTGATGGACTGGATGTAGTCGAAGAGCTGACCGCTCTGGGCCGACTGGACGACGGGGACCCAGGCGATGCTGACCCCGATCAGGACCAGGATGAAGACCCTGCGGACGGACGGATGGACAGATGGACGGATGGACGGAGGGAGACCATGATGTTCTTTCAGGGGGGAACTACAGATCCCAGGGAGTTAAAGCGGTCTCAAACCGGGTTAAGTCTGCAGTGCGAATGGCGCCAGGGCGGAGGCATTGAGATCACACCCAGAAACAGAATATATATACATATATATATATATATATATATATATATATACCCTCTTTCTATATATATAAACTATATCTATCTAAATGTATCTATCTATATACTTATCCTATATATAGATTCATTGATTGATCAATAGTATATGTATATATATATATATATGTAGTGTGTGTGTATATATATATATATATATATATATATATATAGTGTATGTGTATGTATATATATATGTATATATATATATATATATATATAGTTTTTATATATATATATATATAATGCAAATGTCTTGTAAGCTGCCTTTGGTTTCTTATTTTGCAAGGAAGGCAGGATTATATGAAATTTAATATATATATATATATATATTAATATACTTTATTTTAATACATTTTATTATATTATATAATTATATTATATTATATTATATTATATATTATATTTATTATATCTTAAAATATATTAAAATGTATTAAATTTATGGAAATTTATCTGAGGTTAAAACTATATGAGATTATATGAGATGAAAATTAATGATGATGATGAAGCCGACGACCTTGTTGGATTGCAACTCCCATCAGGCTGCTCTGGCCCAGGATGATGGGGATTGCAATGGAGGGGAATGGGATTTTGAAAAAGAAATATAGACATAGAAGTATATAGATATATATAGATTATAGAGATATACAGATATATATATATATATATATATATATATATATATATATATATATATAGATGGATTTGTGCATTGAGGAGATGCAAGCGATGCCCAGCAGAGGGCAGCAGAGGGCTATAGGAGATCCATCTCTGCAGAAAAGAGAGAATTAAAAAGGGAATTAATTAGTTAAATTGGGATGAAAGAAAGAAAGAAAGAAAGAAAGAAAGGGTCATCCTTGCAACATTATTAAATATTAAATATTCCTGGTCAAAAAACCCAACGCACCGTTTCTGCAGCTTCTATCTGTTTGTGCGCAAACCTAACCGTCTTGCGCAGGACGCACGGGATATATATATATATATATATATATCCGCTTACATTGAATCCGGGCGCGTAGAACCGGAACTCGGGACTTACCTGCCGACGATCATCAGCTCCCGTTCCTTGGCCCCCGTCCGGATCTTGGTGTAGATGTCCATGGTGAAGAGGGTGCTGGCGCTGTTGAAGATGGACGTCAGCGAACTCATCAGCGACGCCAGCATCACCGAAAGCATCAGGCCGCGCAGACCTACGAGACGCGAGAGACCGTAGAGTTACGGCGTCGCGATCCCACCCCCGCCCCGCCCCGCCCCGCCCCACCGTTTGGCCTCTCCTCGCACTCGGGTCTCACCGTTGGGCATGAGCCGGACCACCAGCAACGGGTAGGCGATGTTGGAGCAGCCCACCTCCGTCCCGCAGTACGTCTTGCACAGCGCCGGGTTGATGCACGCGACTTCGTCTACGGAAAAGGCCGGGAGAAATTAAAGGGAAGCGGACCGCCTCGGCCCGGTTGCGACGGGGGGCGCGACGCTCTTCCGAGAGAGGGTTCGGCGCGCCACCGAGGAATCAGAGTCCCAAAGGGCGCGGATTGCGCAGCTCCAGCGAGGAATTGCGCAGACGCGTCCCCTTCGGAGAACGTCGCGATTCCGGCCCGAAGGGGTCAATTACATGAATCGCGTCGTCCCCGTGGCAAAATGTCGCTATTTCCCGTTCCTGGCCTCACCCGGAAGCGGGGATTGCGCAACGGATGCCCCCCTTCGCCTACACCGCCACCAATGCCGCCGCCGCCGCCATGGCCGCCATGTCCGCCGCCATGTCTGACCTGTGTATAGGATGCGGCTGATCATCCCGGGCATGACCATCAGGAACATGGGGAGCAGCTTGAGGTATCCGCAGAGGACGCACCCGGCTTTGACGTGGGACATGTTCTTCCCGGAGAGGCAGCGCTGGACGATCACCTGCCGGCAGGACGAGAGAGGCGCGTGACGCCGCGGCGCTGGGCCGCTTTGCGCCAAAGGGTCTTACCGGACGGAGGGAGGGAGGGAGCGGCGGCTACCTGGTCAGTGCACCAGTACCAGAGGGCCAGGATGCTGAGGCCGAAGATGAGCCCCGGCCAGGGCAGGTCCCCCTTGACCGGGTCCCGGAAGATGCTGAAGGCGTCCGGCCGCGGCGTGTAGCACGCCTCCGGGTAGATCTTCTCGCCGTCCGTGACGACCGACGGGACGGCCTCCATGTACCTCTCCATGAATTCCTCGTAGCCGCCGACCTCCCGGAACGCTGCGCGGGAAATAACGGGCGCCGGGTCAAGGAAAGGAGGGGCGGCGCGGGGAGGCGGGGCGGTCAGTTGGACGGACGGACGGACGGACGGACGGATGGACGGAGGGACTGACCGCTCTTTGCTTACCGAAAATGGCCAGGATGATGGACCCCACCAGTATGATCAGGGATTGCAGAGTGTCCGTGTAGATGACCACAGCCAGGCCGCCTACGGGACAGAACCGGGTCAGACGGTCATTCGGAATATATGTGGGTCAAGGTCAGGTTGGGGTTAAGATTAGGGCTGAGGACAGGGTTAGGGTCAGTTTCCCGGTCCGTATCCTTCGACCTTCCCCAGCTGACCGCAAAACGTTGCGGGCCCCGTAATTTTGGGGTGAGACTGACCTGTGATGGTGTAGAGGGCCGTGATGGCCAGCAGGATAACAATGGCCACGTAGATGTCCAGCCCTATGGCCACCTGTATGAAAATGGCCCCGGAAAAGATGTCCGCCTGACGCAAAAATGGCGGCGGCCAAGGCGAAGGCGGCGGTGGAAAATGGCGGCGGATTAAAAGATCGGGAGAGAGGAATCAAAAGAGAGATAATTGTTTAAAACTTGCACCCCAAAATTATTCCGCATTTCCATTCCCAGACAGAGTTCGGGAAAAGTTACTTTTTCCGCGGAAGAAGGAGTAGAAGCTTCTGGAAGGATGGAAGGGTTTGTTTTATCCGTAAAAACGTGGTGAGATTCCCATCGTCCGCCTGAAAGTAACTTTTCCAAGCTTTGGTGGTTGGTTTTGTATACTATATTTTGTAAAGTGGACGGGAATTGGGAACGGGTTGGACTAGATGGCCTCCAGGTGTCCCCCTCGTAATTATGATTAAATTTATTTTTCATTTAAAGCAGTCCTTTCTTTCTCCATTCCCTCTGGAAGCGTTCCAATCCATATTGTGCCTATCTACATCGTCGTAATATTGTTTAATTAGTAACGCGGATAACGATCTCTCTCTCCGACGGAGAGGGCCAAAGGTGAGCGATTGAGTGACCGGGATAATTATCATTTTCGGCTAATTATCTCCGCAATTATCTCTCTGCCGGCCGGTCAAGGGCAAAGAGAAGCTCTTTTTCTTCCATGGCAACTTAAAACCATTAAAACACAGGGACAAAAAAAAAACCCCGACAATATTGGCTGAAACGCTCAGTCAGAACTCGCACTCGGAGCCACGGTGAATCCGCACTCGGAGCGAGCGAGAAGAAGAGGAACCTTCCGGAAAGGAATGTAGGCGTGAATACCGGTCCAGACTTTTTCGTTGTTTTGGGGGGTTTTTAAGGCCGGACTCACCGAAATTTTCGTGAAGATGTAGAGCAAGAGCGAAAGGATGGAGAGGTAGATTTGAATCCGCTTCCCTCCGAAGCGCTTCCTCAAGTACTCAGGCATGGTCACCACCTGGAAAGGAAGAGGAAGAGGAAGAGGAAGAGGAAGAGGAAGGACGGCAACAACATTACACCCCGGTTAGGGTCAGGGTTAAAGGTAGGGTTAGGGTTAGGGTCAGGGTCAGGGTCAGGGTTAGAGTTAAAACATACAGGTCAGGTCAGGGTTAAGGCTAGGGTTAGGGTTAAAGGTAGGGATAAGGTAAGGTTTAAGGGTTAGGGTTAGAGTTCAAACAGGTGGGTCAGGGTTAAAACTAGGGTTAGGCTTAAAGGTAGGGTTAGGGTTAGAGTTCATTCAGGTCAGGTCAGGGTTAAAGGTTAGGCTCGTTCCTTACCCCAGCCCTGATGTAAATGGGGACGAAAATCCATCCCAGGACCACCACCATCACCAGCGACTGCGGCCCCGAAAGAGAGATAAGAAAAGGTCATTAGCCCCGTCCATTTCCCGTTTGCGGACAAAACGACGCACCTCCAGAGCGTAATTAATGGGACTGCGCCGTCACACGCCGCCGCCATTGTGGGACCATAGAATCATAGAGTTGGAAGAGACTGCGGCAATATGACGCTGCTCAAAAAAAAAAAAAAAAAACCCGAGACGATCCGTAAAAGGGGTTCCCAGCGGTCATTTGGAAGGGGATCCTAGCGGTCATCTAGTCCAGCCCCCCAATTAGGAGAACTTACGTTCCACTCAAAGCCTGCGATGGCGATCCCTGCGGCCGCTCCCGTCCCGGCCAGACCCACAAAGTGACTGCTGGCGATGTTGCTGGCGAACATGGAGGCCCCGATCTGGAAAGCAGAAACCAATCAATCGATCAATCGATCAATCGATCAATCGATCAATCGACCGATCAATTAAGATCTGGGAAGAGTTTGGCTAGATGAGGAAGGAGGGGAGGAAAGCAAACCTGGAGAACAAGGAGGCCCTGATCTGGAAAGCAGAAATGATTAAATCAATTGATTGGTTAATCAATCGATCAGTTGATGGGTTGATCAATCAATTGATCAATTGACCAATCAATTAAAATCTGGGTATGGTCTGGCCAGGAGAGGAAGGAAAGGAAACCTGGCAAACAAGGACATATCTATATCTATATCTATATCTATATCTATATATATATAGTGTGTGTGTGTGTGTGTGTGTGTGTGTATATATATATATATATATATATATATATATATATATATTTAATATATATATATATCATACAAATATAATATATATATGTATGATATATATGTATATATCATGTATACAAATATATATCATACATATATAGATATAGATAAACTGAAATATATATATTCATAAATGCCTATATTGATATATATTATATATAAACAACAATATTATATATATATATATATATATATATATATATATATATATATATATATGTGTGTGTGTGTGTGTATATAAATTATATATATATATATATATATATATATATATATATAAAACCTGAGTGAATATAAGATTTTATTTTCATCTCCTTCCTTTCCAATTAATGATTAAGTCCAATGAGGGTCAATTAGGGAAAGGCTGCTGGGAAATGATTAACCAACATTTTTATTCCTTCTCTTCTATCTTCTCGATCAGCGATAATGAAAATAAAATGGGAGACCTAGTTTTGGGGGCCGGGAGACCCGGGTTCGAATCGCCGCTCAGCTGTGGAAAAAACTTAGTGGGTGTTTTTTGTTTTTTGTTTTTGTTTTTGCCTGAGTCACACTCTCTCAGCCTCAGGAGGGAGACCATGGTGAGCAAACCTTGCCAAGAAAAGCCTAAATCCTTGTCTTGAACCCTGGTTTTGCAGGAGGGGAAAAAAAAAATCCTAATTAATCCTCTGCCTTCCTGCTTTCTCTGATTACAATTAAAATGTCCCAGTTTCCTCTCTTTTTTCCTCCCACTTTTGTCCTCAGCTTCCTTCAATTGCTGCAAATTTCGGATTCCAAAAAATACAAAGGTTGTTAATTAAGGGATGGAGAGGAGAAGAAGGGGGAAGGAATATTGATTTATTAATTGACCGATAGATTGATAGATTGATTGATTGACGCATGGAAATGGCGATTTCGGGGTTCAGTTTCGCAACTCACCGGCCACCAGACCATGCTGCGTCCCGCCAGGAAGAATCCCCCGATGGTGCCACGGTTCGTGGAATACATGGCCTGGGAAATGGAGAAATAGAAAAGAAATGTAGTAGTATTTATATTTTTGGTGTACGGCGATTCGTGGCGGAAAAATACGGGGAGCGCTTGCGGCCGCGGTCTTGCGCAATTCAAGGCGTCGCAACCAACCGGTCGATTGATGGCTACGATAATCGGGTTAATGATATCTATCGTCAATGTGGAAAGTTATAAGTTGGGGGATACTGGGCTTGGCAGTAGAAAAGGCCGGAAGAGGATAGGACTGGGGATACTGGGCTTGGCAGTAGTCCTTGTAGAAAAGTCTGGAAGAGTATAGGACGGGGGATACTGGGCTTGGCAGTAGTAGAAAAGGCTGGAAGAGTATAGGACTGGGGATACTGGGCTTGGCAGTAGAAAAGGCTGGAAGAGTATAGGACTGGGGAAACTGGGCTTGGCAGTAGTCCTTGTAGAAAAGTCTGGAAGAGTATAGGACGGGGGATACTGGGCTTGGCAGTAGTCCTTGTAGAAGAGGCTGGAAGAGTATAGGACGGGGATACTGGGCTTGGCAGTAGTCCTTGTAGAAGAGGCTGGAAGAGTATAGGACGGGGATACTGGGCTTGGCAGTAGAAAAGGCTGGAAGAGTATAGGACTGGGGATACTGGGCTTGGCAGTAGTCCTTGTAGAAAAGTCTGGAAGAGTATAGGACGGGGGATACTGGGCTTGGCAGTAGAAAAGGCTGGAAGAGTATAGGACTGGGGATACTGGGCTTGGCAGTAGTCCTTGTAGAAAAGTCTGGAAGAGTATAGGACGGGGGATACTGGGCTTGGCAGTAGAAAAGGCTGGAAGAGTATAGGACTGGGGATACTGGGCTTGGCAGTAGTCCTTGTAGAAAAGGCTGGGAAAGTATAAGACTGTGGATACTGGGCTTGGCAGTAGCCGGTCCAAGAGACATTCTGCTTCCGCCGCAAACCCAGTCCAAAATTGAAATGTCCGCCATTTAACGCAATGGAGCCACTCACTCACCCAGACCGCCACGGCCAGGACCACCAGGAAGTAGACCGCGATGACCGCGATGTCGGCACCGCTGACCACTGCGTCCGTCCGTCCCTCCGGCGTGGGGATGACCGTGGCGCTGGACGCCATTGCCGTGACCCAGGAAGGGATGGAGGTCGCCGCGCTGGACATCTTCGCCAAATCCCGAATCCTCGCCTTCTTGGCGTCAGTTCCTCGCGGCGGTCAGTCGGTCAGTCGGTCAGTCGGTCAGTCGGCCGGTCAGTCTCCGTTCCTTCCTTTTATAATCCTCCGGTTAATGATAAACTCGTTCGCCGAAGAAGACTTTCCTTCCCACGGAATAAAGGAGGAGGAGGAGGAGGTCTGGCTAATCGCTAACTTCGTTAGGTCATTATATACATTTTTATATAAATTTTATATAATTTTTAATATAAATATAGGTTTTTATATACAAATGATTTTTATTTTATTTTTAAAATAAAAAACAGAATTTTAAAATTTTTTATAAATATTTTGCATAAATATTTGTTTTATATTTTATATCAAATAGAATTTTTATATACAGATTTTTGATATAAAAAGAATTTTTATTTAATTTTTATATAAAGTAGAATTTTTATATGAAATAGAATTTTTTATATTTTTATAAATGTTTTACATAAATATTTATATTTCATATTTTATATCAAATAGAATTTTTATATGAAATAGAATTTTTTGTATTTTTATAAATATTTTACATAAATATTTATATTTCATATTTTATATCAAATAGAATTTTTATATAAAATAGAATTTTTTAATATTTTTATAAATGTTTTACATAAATATTTATATTTCATATTTTATATCAAATAGAATGTTTATAGAAAATAGAATTTTTTTATATTTTTATAAATGTTTTACATAAATATTTATATTTCATATTTTATATCAAATAGAATTTTTATATAAAATAGAATTTTTAAATATTTTTATAAATGTTTTACATAAATATTTATATTTCATATTTTATATCAAATAGAATTTTTATATGAAATAGAATTTTTATATACAAATAGATTTTCATATAAAAAGAATTTTTAATTTCTTTTTTTTGTATAAAATATAATTTTTATATTTTATATAAATATTTATATTTTATATTTTATATAAAATAGAATTTTTATATAAAATAATTTTTATTTAATTTTTTATATAAAGTAGAATTTTTATATTTTTATAAATTTTTATATACATATTTATATTTTATATTTTATATAAAATAGAATTTTATATACAAATAGATTTTTATATAAAAAGAATTTTTATGTAAAATCGATTTTTATATAAAGAGAATATTTATGTAAAAAGAAATTTTTATAAATTTTTATAAAACAGATTTTTGTTTAAAAAGAATTTTTATATAAAATAGATTTTTGTAAAAAAAAGGACGTTTTTAGATAAAAATAGATTTTTATGTAAAAAGAATTTTTTATGTAACAATAGATTTTTATATAAAAAGAAATTTTAGGTAAAAATAGATTTTTATTTAAAATGAATTTTATATAAAAATTATACAATATTTTAATTTTATATTATATAACATTATATAAAATATAAATTATATAAAGAAAAATTAAATAAAGATTTTTTTTGGTAAAAATAGATTTTTATATAAAAAGGATTTTTATATAAAATACATTTTTATAGAAAAAGAAAATTTTACATAAAAATAAAATACTGGAAATGTCATTTTCAGAAATCAGGGGGAAAAAATAATCAAGTTTGACCGAAGTTAACCCGGAAGTTTTGTACCGCGCGTCACTCTACTTTACTGAGTTTAAGAATCTTGGTCCTCGGTGCCTCTCAATGCGCCTGCGCAGTTGAGCATTTCAAGCGCGCCTTCCCTTCTCAGCGTCTCCGCCTGCGCACTGAAAGATTTCAAGCCTCCCTCCTTCGCGCCTGAAGAGCTGCGCCTGCGCACTGAGGGATGTGAAGCCCTTTGTTTCTGTCTCAACGGTGGCGCTTGCGCAGTGGAGCATTTCGAGTATTTCCGGCCCTTCTACCAAAGCAGCGCCTGCGCACTTGAGGATTTGAAGCCCGCTCTTTCCCGTCTCTGCGGCTACGCATGCGCAATGAGGTATTTCGAGTTTTTCTCTTCCCGTCGCGGCGGCGGCACTTCCAGAGTCTTTCCTTCACAACAGCCCTGCCAGGTAGGCACCTCCGGAGGAGCTCCTTCTCGGGGGGGGGGGGGGGAAGGCCTTGAAAACAAGGCCAGAAAGGAAATAAGGGGAGGGGACTGCAACTCCCATAATCCCCGAAGCCATTGCCACCAGTTTAAAGGGAGAGTGTGTGTATTACAAACCGCATGACCCCCTCCCAAGAGATATGGCTAGCTATGGGGATCACAACTCCCCCAAAGGAGGTAAGACTGTTTTTGAAGGGGAGGACAACAGCTCCCATAATCCCCTACAAGGCCCATGTGACCAATATTTAAAGAGTCCCCCCTCAAAAAAAATCCCTACAGCCACCAGGACTACAGTTCCCAGCATCCCTTAGGGGCAGTAGGGAGGCAGTCAGTGGATGCCTTTTTTGGACTACATATACCATAATCCCCAGCCATTCACGTGGCAGACAGTGGCTGCACTTTTGGGATTACAGTCCCCAAAATCCCCAAGGGGCAGTATGGCAATGGCTGATTTTTTTGGACTACAGTTCCCAGCATCCCCTAGGGGCTATGTGGCAGTCAGTGGCTGCCTTTTTGGACTACATATCCCAGAATCCCTCCCAGCCAGCATGGCAGTCAGTGGCAGCCTTTTTTGGGTACTACAGTTCCCATAACCCCCTGGAAGCAGCATGGCACTCTGTGGCTAGTGTTGTTGTTCTTATCACAGTTCCCAGAATCCCTGCAGCATCAGCTGCTTTTATGGACTACAGTTCCCAGAATCCCCTAGAGGCAACATGGCAGTCAGTGACTGCTGTTCGTTGCACTATGCTTCCCAGTATCTCAGTGTTCAGTGGCAGGGTTTGTAGGACTACAACTCCCAGAATTCCGTAGAGGGACCATGGCAGTCAGTGGCTAAGGGTTGTGGTTTTTTTTTGAGACTGCAGTTCCCAGAATCCCCTAGGGACAGTGAGCCAGTCAGTGGCTGCTTCTCTGGACTATATTTCCCAGACTCCCCAGTCAGTGTCTGCCTTTTTGGACTACACATCCCAGAATCCCCCTAGTTCAGCATGGCAGCCAGTGGCTGCTTTTTGGGGGACTGCAATTCCCATAACCCCCTAGGGGCAGTGTGGTATTATTATTTTTAATCACAGTTCCCAGAATCCCCACAGAGGCAGCAAGAGATCCCATTTTTAATCCTGTTTTAATCTCGTTTTTAATCCCGTTTTTATCCCGCTTTTAATCCTGTTTTGAATCCAGTTTTATCCCATTTTATCCTGTTTTTAATCCCATTTTAATCTCGTTTTTAATCCCATTTTCGTCCCGTTTTCTTGCAGGGATGACGCCTCCTTTCGGCCACTACAGGGCCTCCGAAATGGCCGCTCCTCACTTCCCGCAACACAGTTTCCTTTTGGTAAGTCCCGAAAAAAAGCAGGAAAAAGAAAAAAAAAAGTCCAGTGATAAATTATTAAAATAAATCATTCTCATAAATATATATTTTTATGGCAACTCTTTCTCTGCTGGGTAACATTAATCAAGATAAACTATGTTTCCAGCATAACCCTGATCCACTAACCTTCCTTTTTCAAAATGCGAAACCAAAAAGAATGAGACTTTGTCAAAACTCTCCTACTGGGGAATTATCTTTATTTATTTATTTATTTTAAATTAAATTAAATTAAATTATTAATTAAATTAAATTAAATTATTAATTAATCTTTTAAAACGATTTCTTCCAAAGGCCAGTTTAAAAGCCGACTGCCTGAACAAGCCTTTTGCCCAGCGGTGCCACGACTTGGAGACGGTCATAGAAGACTTTCCCGCCAAGGTAAGGAGGAACGTTTTTATTCTTATTTATTCGTTTAGAGAGAGAACCTATTAAATAAATATTTCCTTTCCGTTCTCCTTCCGCGACGACGTAAATAAAGTTTTTTAGAGGAAACCGTTTAAAAAAAAACGATAATTTCGCGAGCTCGGGAGAGAATCTTCCGGATCGACCGCCCGCTAGTCTTGCTCTTTGCAGTTTTTAACCTCTCTACTTCTTTTTAATTTTTTCCCCCTCTTAATTTAATTTTAATTTTAATTTAATCTCCCTTTTTTAAATTTAATTTTATTTTCCTTACCAAGGAGTTGCACGCCGTTTTTCCGTGGCTGGTGGAGAGTATTTTCGGGAGTCTGGACGGTGTCCTTGCGGGATGGAACCTGCGTTCTTTGCAAGGAAGGAATAATCCGACAGAGTACAACGCCGCTCTCGATTTCCTGGATCCCGGGTGAGTTGAACACTCGTTTCCTGTTTCCCGTTTTTTTTTTCCGTTGAGATTTTTTCTAGAAAGTTCTTCTCGTTTTTTTCTTTCCTAATTTTTCCCCGCCTTTCCTTTCCCCTTCTTCCAGAGGTCCGATGATGAAGCTGGTCTACAAATTGCAAGCCGAGGATTACCGATACGACTTCCCCGTCTCTTACCTTCCGGTTAGCGGTTGAGATTTTTTACGCCGCGCTCGACTTTTCGTAACTTCGCGAATCCCTTGTAGAAATGCAAGGAAACGATGAATTGCGAAGAACGCAATTTGAAAATAATTGCATTAAAAATGGAACATTTTTGGGGGGAGTTTATTCAGATTTCTTTCTTTTCTTTCATTTTAGGCCCCGGTGAAAGCTTCGATACAAGAACGGATCCTTCCGGAATGTTCTCTGTACCACAACAAGGTCCAGTTCCCTCCTTCCGGAGGCCTAGGCCTCAACTTGGCCCTCAGTATCCTTATCCACTAGCAATCGGCTTACGGAAGGGGTTGGGTAGGGATGGATCACGCCACCCCTGCAGGGCGGGATGACCGTATCATGCGTCCATTTTCCAATGGCTGATTTTTGGGTCTCGCTTGGACAACCCCTTGTTCTGGATTCTGTTTCCCGTTTCCTGTTGGACCGCAGCCCTTGACTCTTGCCTATCCAGATCCGTACGAGTATTACATGTTCCACTTCGCCATCAGCCTGATTACGCAGAGGGTAAGTCCGTCTGTTTCCCTACGTTTCCCGCAACGTTTCCGTCTCTTTTCTGCACCTACGCAAGAGTAGAATAAGACGTGGGAAGTTTCTTCCCGTTCCCTGGTGGAATATCAACTGTTGGTTCCCGTTCCTTGGTGAAGAGTCAACCACTTGGACCCATTCTTTGGTAGAGAGCCAATGGTTAGTTCCCGTTCTTCAGTAGAGAGTCAACCATTGCTTCCTGTTCTTCAGTAGAGACTCAACAGTTAGTTCCCGTTCTTTCGTAGAGAGTCAATGATTGCTTCCCATTCCTTGGTGGAGAGTCAACCATTGCTTCCCGTTCTTCGGTAGAGAGGCAATGATTGCTTCCCGTTCTTCTTTAGTAGAGAGTTAATGATTGCTTCCCGTTCCTTGGTGTAGATTCAACCATTGCTTCCCGTTCTTTGGTAGAGAGTCAATGATTGCTTCCTGTTCCTTGGTGGAGAGTCAACCATTGCTTCCCGTTCCTTGGTGTAGAGTCAACCATTGGTTCCCGTTCTTTGGTAGAGAGTCAACGGTTGGTTCCCGTTCTTTGGTAGAGAATCAACCATTCGTTCCTGTTCTTTAGTAGAAAGTCAAGAGTTGGTTCCTGTTCTTTAGTTGAGAGTCAACGGTTGGTTCCTGTTCCTTGGTGGAGAGTCAATGGTTGGTTCCTGTTCTTCAGTAGAAAGTCAGTGGGAACCTTGTGTCCAATGAAGTCCTCCCCCTAATTTCGTATTCACGGTAGGAACTTGGGTGTAATTTCTCTCGTTTTCCAGAACGCCCACCCGGCCTATCACATCAGCATGTCGAACAGCGCCTACTTCGTCCTGGTGGATCGCTACCTGAACTGGTTCCTGCCCACAGAAGGGAGCGTCGTCCCGCCCCCGTCCTCCGATCCCGGGGCCGCCGTCCCCTCCCCGGCTCCTCGGTGGGTATTTTTCGATTTTTCAGATCCCGAATTACGGGACCATTCGGAGTTGGGGATACTGGGATATAGGTGTAACACCAAGGCATCTCCCTCTCTTGGAGCGCTTCCCTCCGGTATCGGCGGTGGGTCCGGCCCCTCGACTCTCGTCTGACCCTGTGCTTTGTCCTCCTCCTCCTCCTGCCCCGCTAGCTCTCCGGCCATGCCGTTCACCTCCTACGGGATGCACCCCACCAGCCTCCTGAAGAGGCATGTGGCGCACCAGACCTCCGTCAACGCCGACCCGGCCTCCCAGGAGATCTGGAGGTCCGAGACCCTGCTGCAGGTGCGTGCCAAAACCGACACGAGTTTGAGGACGTGATTAAAAGCAGGTGTCTGTCCGTGCTCCGGCATGGCGGGGGGTTGGACTAGGTGGCCCTTGGGGGTCCCTTCCGCTCTAAGATTCGTTGGCCCTCTTTTCCCAGGTCTTTGTGGAGATGTGGCTTCATCACTACTCCCTGGATATGTACCAGAAGATGCAGTCTCCGCACATCAAGGTAATAACGCAGGCCAGATAGTTGGCCGGGTTCAAAATCCTTCTGTAACCCACCTTTTCCTCTGTCTAGATAGTGTGGCTTTTAGCAGCATCGGCATGATGGGAGGAGGGTGAAGGAGGGCCCGAGGAAGGCATGCCATTAAATAATAAACAATATTTATTTATTTATATTATTATTATTATTATTAGTAGTAGTAGTATTTTGTTTAATTACTTTTATTTAATTATTTAATATAATAATGAGAAAGAAAGAGAATTAAGGGCTGGAGGAAGACACGCAATTAAATAATAAATAATTATTTATTTACAAATAAGCATTATTTATTTAATTATTATTATTACTTAATTCTTTCAATTTAATAATAATAATAATAATAATAATAATAATAATAATAATAATAATAATAATAATAGGAATGGCTGGAGGAAGGCATGCAATTAAATAATAATTACTTATAAATTAGCATTATTTATTTTATTATTATTACTTAATTCTTTCTATTTAATAATAATAATAATAATAATAATAATAATAATAATAATAATAATATAGGAAGGGCTGGAGGAAGGCATGCAGTTAAATAATAAATAATTATTTATAAATTAGCATTATTTGTTTTTTTATTATTTAATTCTTTTAAAATAATAATAATAATAATAGTAGTAATAGAAAGGGCTGGAGGAAGGCATGCAGTTAAATAATAAATAATTATTCATTTAATTATTATTATTATTCAATACTTTTAATTATTTAATAATAACAGTACTGGTAGGAAGAGCTACAGGAAGGCATGCAGTTAAATAATAAATAATTATTATTCATTTATTATTATTTAATTCTTTTAATTTAATTATGTAATAATAATAGTAGTAGTAGGAAGAGCTAGAGGAAAGCATGCAGTTAAATAGTAAATAATTATTCATTTATGATTATTTATAATTTAATTATTTTAATTAACTAATGATGATGATGATGATGATGATATAAAGAAGGGCTGGAGGAAGGCATGCAGATAGTAAATCATTATTATTTATAAACAATTTTATTTATAAGCAGTTGTATTATTTATAAATAGTTATTATTTATTTATAAATAATTGTATATTATTATTATTATTATTATTATTATTATTATTATTATTATTATTATTTAGTAAATAATAGTAATAGTTGTAGTAATAATAATAATAAATAAAGAAGGGATGCAGTTAAATAAAGCCTAGTGGGGAAAGAGTGTGAGAAGAGGAAAGGAAGGAAGGAAGGGAGGAAAGAAAGAAAGAAAGAAGGAAAGAAAGAAAGAAGTCAGGAAAAAGAGAAAGGGATTCCGCCATTACGATTGTGTCCTTGTTGTCGTTTGTCGTCACGTTTTTTTTTTCACGTTTTATTTTGTTTTCCCTCTTTTTTCCTGGGTTTCTTTCTCACTCGGTTTCTTCCCGTGTATGTTTTTTTTTCTTCCCCTTTTTCTTTTCTCCTTTCCGTTTTCCCTTCTCCTCCGTTCCTTCTCTCATTTTCGTTTTGCGGGATTTTTTTTGTGTGTGTTTTGTGTTTTGTTTTCCTTTTCTCTTGTCCGTTTCCTCCTTCTTTCTCTCAGCTGGAAGTCCTTCATTACCGGCTTTCTTCCTCATCCGGAGCCTCTCCTAACCAGTCCGGTTATCGGTCGTTCCACACATATCAAGTATTTCTTTTCCTTTATTTTATCCCCCGATTCGTTCATTTCGTCGTATCCATTTCATTTATCACAAGTCATTTTAAAAAAAAAGGTCTCTTTTCATTTTACTGGAATCATAAAAGTTACTGTATGTATTAATTACAAAAACGACATAGAGAGAAAATAATGTATTTTTTAAAAAATAATTATAATTATATTACCTATAATTAGGTAATTATAATTAATTACCTGCAAGAATGTGTGAAATAAATAATTAATTACCTGCAAGAATGTGTGAAATGTTAAAAGATGTTGCAATAAAGTTATTTTTAATTTTTTAAAAAAATATTTTTCGATTATGAGGGGGGAAAAAAGGGCTTAGTGGATCGCGGGTATGTCCCTGACATAATTTATCCCGATTTCATCCACCCCAAAAGAGAAAGTGATTTATCTTCATACTAGAGGAAGCCACAGTAATAAAGTAATACTTATGGTGGGATGGAGGGGGAGGGAAGATAACCAGATTGAGCTCAAGGTGCGAATTATGTGCATGCAAGGTAGAGGAGGTTCGCACAATTACGGGAAAAACGTTACGGGGGTGGTACCTTACCTTCTCTTTCCCGGTCTCCTCCTCCTCCTCCTTCGGTGCTGAGGGAACTTACTTCCTTCCTTCCTTCCTCTTCCTCCTCTTCCTCTTCCTCCGCGGCTGTCGCTTTTCGGTCCAGGAGTCGTTCAAGCCGACGGAGGAACACGTCCTGGTGATCCGGCTCCTCGTGAAACACTTGCACGCCTTCAGCAACAGCCTGAAGCCGGAGGCTCCCATCTCTCCTTCGTCGGGGCATTCGCACACGGCCAGCCCTCTGGAAGAGTTCAAGCGGTTAAGTTTTTCCTAAAAATACTTATTTATTTATTTATTTATTAGTTTCAAACAAATAAAAGGGAGGACTGTAACAAGTTATTTATTTTTCTCGCTCGCGTTTTTGGGGTTCGCTTGCAGGATCGTGATTCCCCGTTTCGTCCAGCAGAAGCTCTACATCTTCCTCCAGCATTGTTTCGGCCATTGGCCCCTGGACGCCTCTTTCAGGGCCGTACGTATTATTGTTATTATTGTTATTATTGTTGTTATTGTTTTGCGGGGGATCCATTCCGGACCCCTCCTCCCGCGAAAACGGAGATTGCGCAATATTAAAATCCCATAGGCTTGAACGGGGCGTGCCCACGTTGGCACGCGGAGGCGCGCCCCATTGATTTTCACGAAGGTCACCCCTCCGGGAATACGCAAATCCGTGGAGTCTTTACGTCCGCGAGAAAGGAGGGGCAACTGTACTTTCTTAGTGTAAAGTGTCCATTTTTGACCGCAGGGGGACCGACGGAGGTCATCTACTCCCTCCTTCCCGCTCAATGGGTCTCCTCTTTTTCCAGGTTCTGGAGATGTGGTTAAGCTACTTGCAGCCCTGGAGGTACGCCCCCGAGAAACCCGCGCAGAGCGCAGACCAGGCCCCTCGCAGCGTCTCGGAGAAGTGGTGAGTCTCGCGGGTGGACCCGGGTTCGGGTTTGGGCGACAAATCTCGTCCTGCCAAGAGTTGTCTCAAAATGGCTCCCTCTTTTCGAAAGGGCTCCCTTCGTCCAGGAGAACCTGTTGATGTACACCAAGCTCTTTGTCGGTTTCTTGACCCGAGCGCTCCGGACGGACCTGGTCAGCCCCAAAAACGCCCTGATGGTCTTCCGGGTGGCCAAAGTCTTTGCTCAGCCCAACCTGGCCGAGATGATCCAGAAAGGTAAGGTGGTGGCCTGTTACCCTGTTACGTCAACGGTGTGCAAAAACACATTTCAAATCCAGTTTGCAGCAATGGAAGAAAAGCTGAGGACGAAGGCGGAAGGTGGAAAAACGGAAACCGGGACACTTTATATGCATCTCAGGAACTGGGAAGGCAGAGGATTAATTGGGAGTTTTACTTGAACTTTTATAACAAATAATATACAAAATAGTAGTATTCAAAATAGTAATTGCTTTGTGTGTACTAGTAATAATAAACCTTGCATATGTTTTTTTTTGTTATAATTTCCATATTATAAATATTTGCAGTGTTTTAATACAATAGCACCTGGTTTAGCATTTTGAGTGTTGGGATTAGAAGGGTCCGAATCCCCTTCGCTTGGCTGTGGGGACCCATTGGGTAACCTTGGGCAAGTCACACTCTCTCGGCCTCAGAGGCCAAGAAAGCCATGGCTGCTTTTACTTTGAGTCCCTTGCCCATTAGCGGGGGGCAAACAGAGGGGATTAAACTGGGGTGTGTGCCATTTTCTGAGGTTCGCTGCGTAGTTTTGGGCATCCTTAGAGCAGCGTATTGGAGAAAGGGGGGACCCTGGCGGTCATCTATCCCAACCCGCAGGAAGTGTCCGGAGAGGTGAATGTTTTCCCGACTATTTTTCCACCAGGAGAGCAGCTCTTTTTGGAGACGGACTTGACCGTCCCGCACCGCCAGCACCGTCTCTTCATGACCCCGTCTTTGGGGGGCAGCTACCTTTCCTCCCGGACCCCGACCCTGACGGACGCCTCCTTTAAGGTCAAGAGCCACGTCTACGGCCTCGAAGGGCAGGACTTCCAGTACAAGCAGATGTTTGGGCCGGACGTCCGGAGCCTGGTAAGCCTGGGTTTGCGTCCATTTCTCAGTATCCGGTCCGGTGGTCAATTGAAATCTTCTGTGGGTTTTAACGGGTCAAGTTAAATAGCCAAGTGTATATTTCGACGCCTCTGCAGATTTAACTGGTCAAGCGAAATCTTTTGCCCATTTAACTGGTCATTCTGTGGACTCAGCCAGGCCAAGCGAGCGGTCTCCTCCTTATTTGTTTCCTCCTTATTTTCTGTTTTTCTCGTTTTCGCCAAGGTCCTGCGCCTGGCGCAGCTGATGGGCCAGGCCCAGCAGAGGGCCAAATCGATCTCGGACCAAGCCTTGGAAGCAATGTCCAGCCAGACCTTCTTCTCCTGGCTCCGCTTCGGCCCCTCGGACCCCAACGGCTCCTACGTGGGCAACGACCTGGACGAAGTTGGGCAGGAGAGCGTCCGGAAGACCGAGGAGTATTTGGAGAAGGCGCTCGAGTACCTGTGCCAAATATTTCGGGTACAGTTCGCGTCCTTCCCCTTCCCCTTGCTTTTAAAAAGTTGCAGAATCTGCACCCAGAGCCCCAAGAATTTCGGAAAAAGGAATTGTCGCTGGTAACTCCCATTTGCTATCATCAAAGAAATCCCAAATATTATATATATTTATAATGGAATATCCCTGACTTGGAGGTTCCTTCGCTGTATAAATTATTTTTAGAATTTTTTAAAGTAAGATGATACTTGTCCATATCGTTGCAGCTGAACGAAGCCCAGCTCAACCAGCTGATGCTGAACTGGGGGGCGGCACCAGATGAAAACGGGAAAAAACAGCTCCCAGATTGCACCGAAACGGACGAAGGGCTGGTCTTGACCCCGTTGGGCCGGTACCAGGTAAGAAGGGGAAGACCTCGTTAATTCATCGCCTTAATTGCGGTGATTTCCCTGCGCGACTTGTGCGAAAATTGGATCCGGAGGCTGGAGGTGGGAATCAAGGCAGCGTGTCGGTGGTACAAATCCCAGCATCCCCTGCCATTGGCTAAGGAAACACTGGGGTCGAAATAACGTAATCAGAAGGTTGCGTTCCGCCATGTTAGTACAGTATTGTTAATTTTCCAAAAATTAAAATTAAAAATAAAATTAAAATATAAATATTTCTCCTCCTGTTCCTTGAGATCATCAACGGCCTGCGGAGGTTCGAAGTGGATTATCAGGGCGACCCGGAGCTTCAGCCGATCCGAAGTTATGAGAGCGCCACCCTTGTGAGGATGCTCTTCCGGCTCTCTCTGGCCATCAACGAACGCGTAAGCGAGAAGAAAAACGTATTTATTTTTTTTCCCTTTTCGTGTGCCTTTCCTCTCTATGATCCTTTTATGCCTTCACTCTTCATTATCTTCGTGTGCTTCCATTATTTTAATGGATTGCCTTCACTCCTTATTGTCTTTGTTGTCCCATCATCACTCTTTAATTATCTCCATCTGCTTTCATCCTTTTATTTTCTTTGGTTGTCTTTCTTCCTTGTCTTTTTGCATGCCTTCACTCTTTATTATCTCCATATGCTTCCATTCTTTTCTTCAGTTGCCTTCACTCCTTACTGTCTTTGCATTCCTTCATTCTATTCCCTTCATATGCTCCCATTCTTTTATTTTCTTCCATTGCCTTCACCATCATCCTTTACTATCTTCATTTGCTTCCATCATTTTCTTTGGTTGCCTTCACTCCTTACTCCCTTCGTATCCTTCCATTATTTTCTTCAGTTGCCTTCACTCCTTACTGTCTTTGCATTCCTTCATTCTGTTCCCTTTATATGCTTCCATTCTTTTATTTTCATTCATTGCCTTCACTCCTTACTGCCTCTGCATGCCTTCACTCCTTATTGCCTTTGCGTGCCCTCGCTCTTTATTACCTTTATGTGCCTTCGTTCTTTATTTTCCTCTGCGTGCCATCACTCTTCATTGCCTTTGTCCGCCTTCGCTCTTCATTGTCTTTGCTTTCTTTCCAATTTTTACGTTTTTTTCTCTCTCTCTCTTTGTTAAAGTTCGCAGGCAACATGGAGGCCCTCTGTGCCCGAGGCGACTTCCTGGGCGCCTTTTCCCGTTACCACCTCACCGACCCTTCCCTGGCGGCCAGAGTCAGGCTCAGTCCGTTGTCCAGGCGGCGGCCGGAGTGGATCGAGCGGCCGAGGGTCAGCCTGCGGTTTCTGGCCAGCTACCGCGTCCTCCTCTCCTCGCTGGTTGGCTACTTCGTGGCTTCGTGGTTCTGCGTCGGGCCGGCGGCCTTCGCGTCCCTCCTCCTCTTCGGATACCTTTGTTACGCCTCCATCATGGTTTTCCTGACCGAAAGGAGGAAACCCCACCAACAATGACTCTAACACCCATGTTTCCTTAAGAGACGCTAAATAATTCACCCATTCCTGGTGGTTCCCCGATTAAGGCCACGAGGTTTGGGACTAATTAGCTGTGAACGAACCAGAGCGGCGGGGATTTTTTTTGGGGAGGGGGGTCTGTTACCTTTGGGGAATGTTTATATAAAACGTTTTTAATCAAATTACTAAGCCTCTTTTTCTTTCTTAACGGTGTTAAAATCCAGGCTGAATGTATAAATTCCTGGTGTTGTTGGGGTTTGGGGATAAAAACTGATTTTTATGACATCTCACACACAGCCAAAGGGCAGGATATAAATCCAAAGGGCGGGATATAAATAATAATAATAATAATAATAATAATAATAATAATAATAATAATAATAATAATAATTTATTAGTCTGAAGAGAGATAAGAGATAATTTTCAGGTTAAGTGCGGCTCCCATTTTTTCACCCTGGATTAAAATAATAATTATTTTTTTATATTACTACATTGTGCAAACAGTCAATCAATCTTTATTGCCATTGCAAAGACCAAAACGATACACATAAAATTTCCATAAAACCAATTTACAATAAATTAAAACAATTGCCTATGAAATATGTAACATAAATACATTGAGATTAACGGCTAAACGCTTTTAACTAAAGTCATCCCCATTACAAGGAACAGCTATCTCTGCTATATATTTCTTCCCGGTCTTTTTGGCAGCAAGGTCACATATTTATTATCTATGTCCATTGTACCTTTTCTTGGGAATTCAAAAATACTCTATTTCCAATTAAAGGTACAATAAAACGCTCCCTAGGATCTTTATGTGACGGACAATAGTCTGGGTGGGGATAGTAGATGGGCGGATAGAGAGATAGATAGGATAGCGTATAGATGGATGGATGGATGGATGGATGGATAGATGAATGGATGGATAGATGGATAAAGAGATAGATAGATAGATAGATAGATAGATAGATAGGATAGTGTATATGGATGGATGGATGAATGGATGGATGGATAGATGAATGGATGGATAAAGAGATAGATAGATAGATAGATAGATAGATAGATAGATAGTGTATATAGATGGATGGATGAATGGATAGATAGATAGATAGATAGATAGATAGATAGATATTGATAGTGTATATGGATGGATGGATGAATGGATGGATAGATGGATAAAGAGATAGATAGATAGATAGATAGATAGTGTATATGGATGGATAGATAGATAGATATAGGTAGATAAGTGATAATGCATATTGATGGATGGATGAATGGGTGGATAGATAGATAGATATGGAAGATGGATGGATAGATATGAATATATTGGATAGATATGGACCATAGATATGATAGATAGATAGATAGATAGATAGATAGATAGATAGATAGATAGATAGATAGAGTATATGGATGGATAGATAGATAGATAGATAGATAGAGGTAGATAAGTGATAATGTATATTGATGGATGGATAGACGGATAAAGAGATAGATAGATGATAGTGTATATGGATGGATGGATGAATGAATGGATAGATAGATAGATAGATAGATGATAGTGTAAATGGATAGATAGATAGATAGATAGATAGATAGATAGATAGAGGTAGATAAGTGATAATGTATATTGATGGATGGATGAATGGATGGATAGATGGATAAAGAGATAGATAGATAGATAGATAGATAGATAGACCTAAATGAATATATATGTATCAACCTTTTAGGAAATGCAAAATCTTTCCACCTCCCCGATCCCGCCGCCTTCGCCCGCCCAGAGCCGCGCCGAGGAAGCGAGGATCCCGGCGGCGTCCTCCAACCCGTTCCTGGCCGGCGTCCTTCCTTCCTTCCTTCCTTCCTTCCTGCGTGAGGAAGCCCCCGACTCTCGAGGAGTGCGAGGCGGTCATCCGCCAGCTGTGGAACATCAGCCACACGCAGATGCAGGAGGTGAGGGGCCTCGGGCGGCGCTGGAGCGGGGGACGGTGCCCGGAAAGCCAAGGGAAAGTCACCCTCTCTTTTCCTTCCTTCCTTCAGCTGATGTATTTGAGATCCTGTTTGGAAGACATCCACAGGACCAGAAGGATCCCTGAAGATTACATGCTGGCCAGACACATCGGGTAGAGAATTTTCCGGCCCCGAGTTCGAGGAGGAACCATATTTTGTTGGGGTTTTTTTTGCTAATGGTAGGGTGGTCCACAGTGAGGAAGTCGGCATGAACTCTATTATTATTATTATTATTATTATTACTATTATTCTGTTTACTTATACCCGCCTTACTCCAAGTACAGGGACCTCAAGGCGGATAAGAAATCTAAAACAGTCCAAGGGCCTTTACAGACTGCCAGAAATAATCCAGCTTGAGACCACTTTAACTGCCCTGGCTCAGTGCTAGGGAATCATGGGAATTGTAGTTTTTTTCTGAGACAGTGAGCCTTCTTCTCTGTCAGAGAGCTCTGGTGCCACAATAAACTACAGTTCCCATGATTCCCTAGCACTGAGCCAGGGCAGTTAAAGAGGCCTCAAGATGGATTATTCCTGGCAGTCTGTAAAGCCCTCAAGTTAGATTAGATTAGACCCACCAGATTAATTAAACCAGTCATTAAGAAACCACTCCCTCCCTCTTTGTCCTAGGTTTCATGCTTACCTCTTTTGTTTACTGTGGGGAAATAAACAACACAACAAAAACCCACACAACCACAATAGCGTCGTTTTGTTCCTTATTAGTTTATAAGAAAACGTAACCACCTTTCTCCTTTTAAAGGTGCGCGGTTTAAAAGGACGTTTAAAAGTATGGGATTTTCACCCCTGGCGGGTCAAGGGTCGTCCCTCCATGTTTGTTGGGGGTTAGGGGCGCAGGACCCCAGCCGTGAATGTGGGAAAAGCACAAATAACAAAAACACTATAGGTGATACTCTCCGGTCAACACCTGCCGGACACTGACCCTATTGGAGGAGCAACAAATGCCTAGAGTGTCCTCTCTAGGAATCTCTAGGCCCTCCTGTGCAACTCTGTGGTCAACATCTGCCAGACATTAACCATAGAGTTGCTCTGAGGAGCTACAAATGCCTTGTGGAGTGTCCTCTCTAGGTCCTCCAGTGCAGCTCTGTGGTCAAAACCTGCCAGACATTGACCATAGAGTTGCGTTGGAGGAGCTACAAATGCCTAGTGGAGTGTCCTCTCTAGGTCCTCCAGTGCAGCTCTGTGGTCAAAACCTGCCAGACATTGACCATAGAGTTGCGTTGGAGGAGCTACAAATGCCTAGTGGAGTGTCCTCTCTAGGTCCTCCAGTGCAACTCTGTGGTCAACATCTGCTGGACATTAACCATAGAGTTGTTCTGGAGGAGCTACAAATGCCTTGTGGAGTGTCCTCTCTAGGAATCTCTAGGTCCTCCAGTGCAACTCTGTGGTCAAAACCTGCCGGACATTGACCATAGAGTTGCTCTGGAGGAGCTACAAATGCATAGTGGAGTGTCCTCTCTAGGAATCTCTAGGTCCTCCAGTGCAACTCTGTGGTCAACATCTGCTGGACATTAACCATAGAGTTGTTCTGGAGGAGCTACAAATGCCTTGTGGAGTGTCCTCTCTAGGAATCTCTAGGTCCTCCAGTGTGACTTTGGGTTAAAGTTGACCAGAGAGTTGCGCTGGAGGACCTAGAGATTCCTAGAGAGAATATATCAATAAAATCTGTGAATAATCAGATCTGCAAAAGTCAAAGCTGCAAATATGGAGGGGAGGAGTGTAAATGAATTTCAAAGCATAGAAAGATAGTCGAACCGTCTTGCGAGGGACAATATATCTTTAGTTTGGAGAGAAGAATGACAGGTGGGTCCATCTTTAAATATCTGAAGGGATGTCATTAAACAGATTAAATCGTGGCCGTCTCTCTCAGGAGTGGTTTAGCGGAGGGTTTGACCCCTTGGACCTCCCTTCTAATTCGTTTCTAATATTTTAAAAAGTCTTATTACTTTGTATTTGGGTTGCTGTGGGGGAGGGGGGGTCAGTGACAGAGAGCGGTAGCGTTAGAAACACTGGAACGATAATATGTTTATTATTATTATTAATTATTATTATTATTATTATTATATCATAAAACAAAAAGCCTCCACTTTTGCATATGAAATATCGGTAACTCTCATCTGCAATTCAACGGACATCCCCCCCCCCCAAAAAAAACAAAACCCCAAAACCAAATAAAAAGTCCCGAAACAGGCAGGAAGGAGTCAATTTACAGAGACGTCAAACGGCGCCGTTCCCCAAAATGCCACGAGTTTTGACCAGGAAGGAAAAATAGTAACGCTTCTTTCTCCTCCCGACGCTCCCGGAAACGTCCTCCGCCGTTCCCTTCTCCGCAGGTGAAGCAGCCGCCTCGTGTTTCGTTGGGGAAAACAACAACAACAACAACAGCAGCAGCTCCCCGGTGTCGCAGAGGACAGCTTTTGTCGAGCGTAACGTTAACGGGATAAAGTCTTTCAGAAGACTCTGGTTAAGTCTTCATCATGCACAGACGCTCTTCTTTAAGAAGACATAAGGAAAGGAGGACCGAGAAATTAAAAATAAAATTAATAACCCACCAAAAGCTGCCAGAAGGATCTTCAGAGAGAGTCTGGCTGACCATTCTCCAACCAAGGAAGGATCTTTAAGGAGAGTCCGGCTGACCATTCTCCAACGAAGGAAGGATCTTCAGAGAGAGTCTGGCTGACCTTTTCCCTGACGGAGGGAAAAACTTGGAGGACGGCTGGCGGGGTCCTTAAGCAGCGGAGAGGCAGGCTTGCCTGATGCTTTGGGCCCAAGTGTTGAGGAGGGCCGTGACCGAGTGCTTGTCCGGCAGCTGGAGCAGTTTGGACATCATTGACCGGTAGACGGACTGCAGGAAAGGGTTGGCGTCTGGGAAAAGGGGGGACAAAGAGATGAGGTCAAGGGATGCCCATGTGCAGCAATTGAGTCTTGGGTTGAGGAGGCCAGTGTTCGGATCCCCCCCGGTCAGTTTCTTGAGGAAGTCGCACTCTCTCAGCCTCGGAGGAAGGCCTTCTCTATATAATAATAAATCTGGCTTTCACTTCTGAAAGCCTGCCAGAATGAAAACGTCTTACGGCTGGCAACAAGCCGCAAGGAACCACTGCAGGTCTTTGTATGTGCCCCCCGAACTGGGATCCCCCCCTTGGCTTACCGTACTGCTGGGGGTTGTCAATCCACAGGGGACTCTGGTCGGGATAGTCGGCCGGGACGCTCAGCTGCAGCGGAGGAACGTTGGGAAGGTTCTTATCGTCTGGAAACAAAAGAGGGAAATAGGGATTCCCAGTGTTTCGGAGGAAAGGGGTCCCGCTGGTGATGGATGATGGGGCAACGGCCAGGACTCTGGATCAGTGAGTATAGACCAATTACGGATGCCTAAGTCTAGTTTGCGCTAGGAAACTCCAGGGCTAGGAAGTGGTCACTCTCTGGTCACTTTAAGGTCAGGATAGTCCCTGCTATCTCTCTTCTCCCACACAAAACACACAGGCAAGAAGGGGATCTGGGCCGTCACATTGAGAGGCCATTGTCCACCATACTCCTCCTCTGTCCTCCTTCAACATAGACTCTGCTACTGCCGCTACCACTATTGTGGGCGTCCCGCTTTGCAGTCTCTCAAAAACCTAGACGCGCAAGGATTCGGCCCGTCTTTGGCCGCTTACCCAGCATGCATACGAGGTGGACGGTGCCGTTGTTGCTGCAATGGGAGGGGTCCAGGTTGACCAGGAACTTGGGGTTCAGCCTCGCCACTTCCCCCTGCAAGACGTTCGGGATGGTCTGCCGGTCATCCTCTTCGTACTTCCGCTTGCGAGGGGAGGTTATCGGGGTCCTGCGGAGAGAGAACGTTTCACGGAGGAAGGGAATTATCCCCACGAAAATGACCCCGTTTAACGGAGAATACCCAAAGTGAGAGATGATCTAGAAAACGGGAGAAACAACGTCGGACCAATTCTAAAGGAGCGACAGAACAAACCCAAGTTTTGAGGCAACTGAATAATGATCTAGGTCAGGTGTAGGCACTTTTTCCCCCTTTAAGGCCCAAGGAGGGACTTCAGCTCCCAGAAGCCTCAGCCATGTTGGCCTATAATAGTCCCATGTTGGCCAATAGCTCCTGGGATTCTGGGAGCTGAAGTCACTCGGCTCTTAAAGGGGAAAAAAGGTTGCCTACCCCTGATCTAGGTTTTTCTCCTGGAAATCCTTTCAGGGCCCCCGGAAGCCGGGGGAAAGGATGTACCTACACGATAGGCGGGCCGTGGATGGCGGTCATGGCTGGCATGAAGGTCCGGTAGAGGGAATGGTTGAAGACGGGCGAGCGGATGTTGGCCAGGACAGCGTCCAGAAGCGGTTGGCACAAGTATTGCTGCTTGGTGGGGGGCACCGCGGGGGGCGGAGGGGTGGGCTGCCATGGGAGGAAAGACGGAGAGAGATATCACGGTCCATACTGGGCACTGCTTTTGGACTGCATTGTAAACTTGTATACAGCCCTTCCCATCCCCAGGACACTTAACGGATGGATCCCCTGATAAAACGGACACATACGGCGCTTACCACCGCCATGTCGTTCTTGAGCTTCTCCAGAGCAATTTCGCACTTCTGCAGGGTCTTCAGAGGACACCTGGAAAGAGACGGAAAGGAAGGGACTCACAGGCAACATTTCCCGGAGAAAGCAGGACCTAACACACGCTTGGCTTCTGCGCTGCGACTGAGCCAGACGCTAAACTTATTTTAAAACCCATACCTTTTGGAAGGATCGGTCAGGATGTCCAGCAGGCTCTTCATCTTACTCAAATCTTTCTTTCTGTCTAAACGGGAAAAGGCAAGAAAGGACTCCTCAAAAGAGGCGCTAGAAGGCTGCCTCAGACAATCCAAGAAGAAGAAACTGAGGCCTTGAGAGAGGTCTGCCTCAGAAACCTTGGCTTAAGAGGTAGGTTTTTGGGGTCACCTTTGGCCGTTAATGACCATAAACCCGAATCCCAAAAGGTTCAAGAGCAGAAGTCTGGCTCCCGATCTCGTAAATATCAAACAGCCATTAATGACTCTTCTCAAAACAAAACAAAAATGTTGGGACAGAATGCGAATTCTGAGTAGAAACAGAGAGATGTCAAAACAGATCCCATTTTATCTGAGGGATTTACCTTCGTTCTTGTCGATCTTGTTGATCATCCTCCTGAGAGGCTCAATGTACTTGGAGAGCTGCTTGAGCTTCTCCAGGTACTGCTGCTCTTCAGACTGGTTTGAACTGGCCGGGCTCATGACCGAACTGGGATTGCCTTCGGGGCCAAAGAAAGACAAAGAAGGGACAGGGTCAGACCTATGGAGGAGGAGGAGGAGGAGGAGGAAGAGAGGGAGGAAAAAGAGGGAGAGAAAGAAGGAGAGGAGAGAAAGAGGAAGACGAAAAAGGGACAAAGGAGGGGAGGAGGAAATAAAAAGGGAAAAGAGGAGGAGGAAGAAAGAGAAAAAGGAAAGGAAGAGGAAGGAGAGGGGAAAAGAAGAAAACAGGAGGAGGAAGAAGAAAGGGAAAAGAAGAGGAAGAAAGATGAAGAGGAAGAGAAGGAAGGAGAGGAGAGGAGAGAAGGTAGAAGAGGGAGAAGGGACAGGATGGAAGAAAGGAAGGAAAGGAAGAAGGGTAAATGAAAAGAAAAATGAAAATGAGCAAAAGGAAGAGGGAAGAGTGAAAGGAGAGGAGGAAGAGGAAGAGAAGCAAGAAAGAAAGAAAGAAGGAAGGAAAAGGATAAGGGACAAAAGATCGGAGGAAGGTGGAGAAAAGGTAAGAAAGATGGAGAAGACGAAAGAGAAGAGGATAAGGAAGAGGAAGTAGAAGTAAGGATGGAAGGAACAGTAGAGGAAGAGGAAAAGGAAGACGAGAGAAAGATAAAAGGGAGGGGGAAGCCGAGGAAGAGAAAGAAAAAGGTGAGGAAGAAGAAGAAAAGATGGAAGTGGAAGAGTAAAATGAAAACAGGATGCAGAGGAAGAGGAGAATAAAATGAGAAAGGCAAGGAGGAAGCAAAAGGAAAGAGAGGGAAGGGAAAGACAGAGAAGATGTGGAAGGAAGGAAGGAAGGGATTGTTACCTGGCGTGTTGAGTGGCCCTGGAGACGGGACGCTGAAGTTTTGTGGGGTCCGCGCAGCCGCCGGACTCTGCGAAGGCTGAGGGGACGGACTGGGGAGGAAGCTGCTGGGGGACGGAGCGGGGCCCGAGCTGGAAGAGGAGGAAAGGGAGGAGGAAATAAAACTGAAAGAGCAAATAAACGGAAAGAGACCCCACGACTCTCAACTGCAGCGTTGACAAGGCCCCGCTTGACTGTCCTCGCACCCACCGCCGGCCTTTTCCTTTTCCCAGGGGTCTCACCTGACGTTGGAGTTGGGCTGGGAGGTGGGCTGCCCCGGCTGAGGGGACGGCTGTGGCTGGGGCGGCGGGGCCATCGGCTGCGGGGTCTGGGCTTGCTGGACAGGGGACGGGGAGGACATCATGGTGATGCCGCCACTCTGGCTGACCTGCAAAGCGAAGGGAGAAAGAAATCCCCGGTAAGCCGGGACGAGAGACTGAAAAAGCCCTCTCTCTTTAGGTCCGAGTGTGCTTTCCGGCCCTCCGTGAATACCTGCGGCATTTGCTGTCCACTCAAAGGCATGGCGCTTGGAGGCGTGGCAGAGACGGTGGTGGCGGGCGGGAACCGTGGTCTTATTTGCATCCCACCTCGGGCCATAGTCGCGGTGATCATCTTGGGAGGACAGAGGGACAGACAAATGTAATCGCAACACGAGAAGAAAAGAGAAAACACAGCACACCGGCAGGTGGGAAAGCGGCACGCAACCTCCGAGGAGGCGAGTCAAGAGGGGTAGAGTCTCAAGATGGCCGCTGCTGGGAGGTGAGGGGAGAGTCGACTGTGGGCTACCTAGCTGGCTCTTGGGCTACTGTGGATGCTAGTGAGGACCCCCAAATTGCAGTGGGGTCGTTCAGTGATCAAAGGTCTGTGTTGACGCAAGTGGTCATTACCTGGTTGGAGGCTCCCATCTGGACCGCTTGGGCCTGGGCAGCAGCCTGTTGTTGCTGCTGCTGCTGCTGTTGTTGTTGCTGTTGTTGTTGTTGCTGCTGCTGTTGTTGTTGTTGTTGCTGCATAGCTCTTACCTAGGAGTGAACAGGAAACGACAGATTTAATACCCAGAAAGAATTCTGGAGGTTGGGCTAAAGACTGACCCACCTCCCCTTTGTAAGCTTTTGAGTATATTGAATTTTAAGAGGGCCACCTAGTCCGACTCCATTCTGCCGCACACAAATACACAACCAAAGTGCTCCTGAGAGATGCTTGGAGACTTTGAAAGATGGAGAGTCCACCACCTGCCCAGGTCAGATGGCTTTTATAGCAAAAACGTTCTTCCTAATGTCTGGTCAGACACTCCTTTCCTACAGTCACAGAGCTGGAAGGGACCCCCAGGAGCCGCCCACTCCGTCTCCATTCTTCCACGCATGAGAGATGTTCATCAACCTCTATATAAAGACCTCCAAAAATGGAGAGTCCATATTCTGCTCTCAAACTCCCAAACCCACCTATGTTCCTTCTGCAGAGGCCCAGGAGAAGAGTCCTGCCTCCGAGGGGGACCTTACCTGCATGACTTTCAGCTGCTGAGGGGTGAGGGTCACAGGCATGACCTGGCCGGGGATCTGCCCAGGAAGGGTCTGAGCCTGGGAGACCATGGGCTGCGGCGGGAGCGGAGGCGGCTGGGCGGCCGAAACCTGTTGTTGCTGCTGCTGTTGCTGCTGCATCTGTTGGATCTGCTGTTGCATGACCTGTTGAGCAGGAGGCTGTTGCTGTTGTTGTTGTTGTTGCTGCTGCTGTTGTTGCTGTTGCTGCTGCTGGGCCTGGGCGGCTTGGGCGGCCTGCTGCTGAAGCTGCTGCTGCATTTGGGCGATGCGCTGGAGCTGCTGCTGCTGCTGTTGTTGCATCTGCAAAGGAGCAAAAGCCAAGGGAGAACCGAGATGGACAATGCGGGCAGGAGGACGCCGAGTGTGGCTCCGGACTCCCAAATCCCAGAGTTCCCCACTAGAAAACCCCCAGGTCGCTTATACTGACTTATGGAAAGAAGCCAAGGCTTTTGGGAGACAGGGCAGGAGATGCCTGGAAACCAGACATGTTGATTCCTGGGCGCCATGAGAGTTGGGAGCTGGCTCCCAGAATTCATGGCAGCCAATTTCCCAGAATTCTCAGGAACCAGATTCCAAGGAAACCCCAGGAATTGGGCAGAGACAGGAAACCCAGGCCGCCCTCCTCTCGGTCGCACCTGCTGCTGGCTCTGCTGGTGCAGCTGCATCTTCAACAGGTGCTGCTGCTGCTGTTGCACCGCCTGCATCTGTTGTTGTTGTTGCTGTTGTTGTTGCTGCTGCTGCTGCTGTTGCTGTTGTTGAGCCGCCGCAGCCGCCGCGGCCTGCTGCTGTTGCTGCTGCACCTGGAACTGCTGCTGCATGGCCGTCTGCTGCGCTTGCTGGAACTGCTGCTGCTGCTGCTGCTGCAAGGCTGCGACTGCCTGCTGTTGCTGCTGCTGCTGCTGGGCCATCTGCTGGAGCTGGAGCTGGGCTGCGGGGAAGAAGTGGGGTCAGATGAGATGAGAAAACGCGGACTACGGCAGGCCAGCCTACAAATCTTGAGAGCCAGAGGGCCACCCCAGACATGGGAGTTTGGTCGACGGGGAACGGGAGGCAGATGTCCGGGAGAATTGGGAGAAAAAAGAATTGGGGGAACTGGGGAGTCAGGGACTGGCCCCCAAGAAGCCAGGAGAGTCGGTGGCTGATTCCTGAGGGACAGTGGAAACCACGGAGGAACTGTGGTCGAGAATGTGGGTGGTTCCAAACGAGTGATTCCCAGAATCCCCAGGAGACTCATTTCCGGGAACCGTTAAGAGTTGACTCCTGGGAGACACGAGGACTACGGCCGTAAGGATTCAAGGCCGCTTGCAAAGGAGCCACCCTGAGCTGCCCCGCTGCTGGAGGACTTACTTGGCTGTCCGGCCGCAGAGATGCCGGGGATGCCGTGGGGGCCCATGCCGGCCGTCCCGGGGGGCTGCTGGCCGGTCAGGCTCATCTGCTGCCCCATGGGGAGGCCGCTCATCCCTCCCAGCGGGGCCCCCTGAGGCGGAGGGCGGGAGGCCATCCCCATGGCGGCCGCTCCTCCCGCCGGGGGGCCGCCGGTCAGGTTCTGCAAGGCGTTCATGGGGTCTGTGGAGAGGAAGGAGGAAGAAGAGGAGGAGCAGGAAGAAGACGAAAGGAAAGAGAAGAGGAAGAGGAAGGAAGCCAAAAGACCCACACAATGCTTTGCCAGAACTCTCTTTCTCCCAACCTGTGCGCTTGGCCAAAAGACACTGACCGGCCCAAATGTCAACGCTCCAGCCAGGTCTGTCCCATTGCCGGGCACTGGTCCACTCCTCTTATCCCATGGCCAAATACTTGGAGGGTCCTCTGGGATCGGGTGCAAGAGAGAGAGGGAAAGTTGTGGCAGGGAGGAAGGAAAAAGGAGGAAGGAAGGAGGAAATGCGAAGGGGATAGAGAAAGAAGGAAGAAAAGGAGGTAGGAGTCAAAGAAAGAGAAAACGAACTACGAAGAAAGAAGAGGGAAAGAAAGAAAAGACAAGCAAGAGGGGAAGACGGTAAGGAAGGAAAAGAAAGGAAAAAAGGAAAAATAAGGGAGGGAGGAAGAAAGAAGAGGGAAAGAATGAGAGAGAAGGAAAGCAGGAAGATAAAAGTTAAAAAGACAAGAAGGAGAAAGAAGAAAAATAAAGGAAGAAAACAGAGAGAGAGAGAGAGAGAGAGAAAGACATCCGAACAGGAAGAAAAGAAAGACAGCAAGAGGACAGAAAAGAAGGAAGGAAGGAAGGAAAAAAGAGGAGATGGAAGGAAAGAAAAGAGAAAACATAAAAGGAAGAAGGTGGAGGGAAGGAAAGAGGGAAAGAGAGAGATTCTCTCTCTGTATAGCAAAAACGGAGGGCATCATTTCTGCCAGTGCCCTTTTGAGACTCCTCTGAGCATGTGCAGAGTGCAGGCCATGAGGAAATAAAAGAGAGGACTTGGAAAAGAGATGAACCTTTCGCATACGAAGGAAGGAAAGGGTCAGGAAGGGAAGGAGGTTAAAGAGTCGTCTCTTACCGGCAGCCGCAGCAGAGGCCAGGGACTTCTTGTTGTCTGGGAAAGAAAGGGATGAGAAAAATAATAAAATTAAAAAATGGCCGGACAAGAAAGGAACGGTACTTTCAGGTCCGTCTTTGACACGAGGAAGCGAGTAGAATAATTGCTGTTAATGGGTATTAATACTTACGGATATCTCTGAAATGGATGATCAGCCTGGCCACAAGGGAAAGGTACTCCTCCTGAAAACAAAAGAGGAAAAAAGAGAGAAAGAGAGAAATGTAGGATCCGTTCTTTCTTTCTTATGGAATCCTTGGGCTCTATGTCTCCCAGCTTTAAGGCTCACCCGGGTCTTGGCCTTCATGAAAACGTGGTTCTCCATGTCTTTGCTGGTCTTGTTGTGGGCCACGCCGGCCTTGCGCATGGCGTCCTCGCTGCGGGGAGAAAGAGGAAAAGGGGGTCACAAAATGGAGGACGGCCGAGGAGGAGGAGGAGGAGGAGGCAAGAGAGGAAGGGAATAGAGGGAAAGGAAGCGGAGGAAAGGAGGATGGAAGGAAAGAAGGGAAATAGGAAGGAAGGAAGGAAGGAGAGAGGGGGAAAGAAGAGGAGAAGAAGAATGGAAGGTAATGAACGCAGGAATGGAGGAAAAGAAGAAGGAAAGAGACAAGAGGAAGGAAAGGGAATAGGGGGAAGAAAGGAAAAGGAAAGGAGGATGGAAAGAAAGGAAAAAGGAAGGAAAGAAGGAAGGAGAGAGAGAGAAGGAAAGAGGAGAGAAGGGAAAAGGACAAGAAGAATGAAAGGAAATGAACACAGGAATGGAGGAAAAGAAGAAGGAAAGAGACAAGAGGAAGGAAATGAGGGAGGAAGGGAAGAAATGAAGGATTGAAAAAAAGAAAAAAGGGAAGGAAGGAGAGTGAAGGACAGAATGAGGAAATGAGGGAGGAAGGGAATAGCAGGAAGGAGCATGGAAGGAGAGAGAAGAAAAGGAAAGGAAAGGAAAGGGCGGAAAGAAGCGAAAAAGGAAGGACAAGAAGAATGAGAGGAAAGAAATGGAAGGAGAGAAGGAAAGAGAAGAGGAAGGAAAGGAAGAAAA
>JANUYF010000013.1:20867500-20870000 GCA_026167975.1 Phrynosoma blainvillii
ATGGGAATAGGGGAATGTTATGTGAATGGTACGGGACTAGGGGAATGTTATGGGAATAGGGGAATGTTAGGGGAAGGGGAATATTACAGGAATTTAAGGATGTTACGGGGAGGTTATGAGGATAGGGGAAAGTTTTGAGAATAGTGGGATGTTATGGGAATAGGGTGATGTTAGGGGAATGTGTTTGGAATAGGGGGATGTTATGGAAATAGGAGAAAGTTATAGGAATAGGAGAATGTTACGGGAATATTATGATAATAGAGGAATGTTCTGGGAATGTTCTGGGAATAGGGGAGTGTTACGGGAACAGGGGGATGTTTTTGGAATAGGGAAATATTACGGGAATAGGGGAATGTTACAGGAACATTACGTGAAGTAACTTTTAAGCGTGGCAACGCAGCGTGCAGAGACCACGCAACGTGAAGCACCAGGATCCAGACTCCTCCGGCAAAGTGAGTCGCTTGTCAGCTGGAGAAGCTCCTCTCCCCTTCTGGATGGAGCGCAAAGGCTCCGCAGCCAAACGTCTCACGAACGAGGCTTTCGTCTTTTCTGCGCTATATGCGAGTCCTCCTGCCCGACTGTCGGACCTGTGCGCTCCTCACCAAGACCCACTGCACCTCCGCTGCCGTCTGTTACTGACTTCCTGTCACGCGTCTCCGACGCAAAGGAGCCGCCGTCCACATGACACTTCAGATCCCCACAACACCAGCGTCCGCTCCTTACTGCCCTCGAAAGGTACCTCAAAAGCCTCTTGACCGCTGTCCGCTCCTCCACCTTGGGACCGCTCACAGCAACAGCTATGTCCAGGCCGGTGTTGTTGGCGATGAACGTGAGACTGCCAATGACAGTCCTATACAGTCCTTGTCGGTCCCATCGGGCATCTCCTTCTTCTTCTTCTTGTGGACCCACCGGCGACCTACGACCTTCCGGTCACCTGGCCTGCTTGCCTCCTCAAATACCTCCCTATTTACTCACTCTCCATGGCCTGGAACCACTTCTCCTGTTCCTCCCTGGGATAGAATCATAGAATCCTAGAATCCTAGAAGAGTCGGAAGACACCCCAAGAAGGGTCATCCAGTCCAACCTCATTCTGCTATGCAGGAACTCCCAATCAAAGCATCCCTGTTGACAGATGGCCATCCAGCCTCTGCTTAAAGACCTCCAAGGAAGGAGACTCCACTACTCTCCGAGGGAGAAATGTGTTCCACTCTCGAACCGCCCTTACTGTCAGGAAGTTCCTCCTAATGTTGAGGTAGAATCTCTTTTCTTGCAGCTTGCATCCATTGTTTCGGGTCCTAGTCTCTGGAGCAGCAGAAAACAAGCTTGTTCCCTCCTCAATATGACATCCCTTCAAATATTTAAACATGGCTATCATATCACCTCTCAGCCTTCTCTTCTCCAGGCTAAACATCCCCAGCTCCCTAAGTCGTTCCTCATAGGGCTTGGTTTCCAGACCCTTCACCATTTTAGTTGCCCTCCTTTGGACACGCTCCAGTTTCTCCACATCCTTTTTGAATTGTGGTGCCCAGAACTGGACACAGTCTTCCAGGTGAGGCCGGACCAAAGCAGAATAGAGTGGCACTATTACTTCTCTTGATCTAGACACTATACTTCTACTGATGCAGCCTAAAATTGCATTGGCCTTTTTAGCTGCTGCATCGCACTGTTGACTCATGTTCAACTTGTGGTCCACCTGGATTCCTAGATCCCTTTCACAGGTAGTCTCATTCAGCCAAGTGTCCCCCATCATATATCTGTACTTTTCGTTTTTCCGCCCTAAGTGCAGTACCTTACATTTCTCCGTGTTGAATTTCATTTTGTTAGCTTTGGCCCAACTTTCCAGTCTGTTCAAGTCATTTTGAATTTTGATCCTGTCCTCTGGAGTATTAGCTACTCCTCCTAATTTGGTGTCGGATATGTGAGAAGCTCTTGAAAACTCTCTGGAGCACAGAACCTCTGTGGCGGCGTTCTGAACTACAAACCTCTGTGGCGGCGTTCTGACTCTATGGTTCCTCCTGGGAACGGCGATCCCCTTTGTCTTCTCGCCCCTTCCATCCTCACTATCACTATCACCCGTGTCGACGACGGACGTAGGTGTTAATGCCGTATCCTCAGGTGTAGTGATAGTGGGGGTATCTGCGGGCTAACCCTAACCCTCTTTATTCCCGTATTCCTCGCAGGGGAATGTTTACCGGAGGGTTCCGGGAGATGGACCAGGAGGAGGTGCGGATCCGGGGGATCTCCTACGACGCCATGCGCCGGATCCTCAACTTCATCTACACCTCGGAGATGGAAATCGGGCTCAGCAGCGTCGAGGAAATACTGTCCACCGCGTGCCAGCTTCAGGTGAGCGTTCCGGCTTAACGGCAACTCCGTCGTGGGATATATATATATATATATATATATTTGCACTATTTATTCCTGCTGTAATTTTATTATATATTGTTTTATATTATATTGTATGTATTATTTTATTATTATAAAAATAGGGGGAAAGGAC
>JANUYF010000013.1:20875000-20900000 GCA_026167975.1 Phrynosoma blainvillii
CCGGGAAGACGTCTACGCTCACGCCGGAGCCGCCTCGGAGGGGAAGATGTATGTCGCTTGCGGGATCCGAGGGGAAGAGCTCCTCAAGGAACTGCGCCGCTACGACCCCGCCGCCGACCGCTGGGAGGACTTGCCGGACAGCCCTTCCCGGCGCGCCTGGCACGGGATGGCCGCCGCGACGGGGAAGCTCTACGTCGTCGGAGGCAGCACCAACGAGATGGACGGCCTGAAAGACGTCCTGGAGGTGAGAGAAAATGGCCGCTCCGTCCGAAAAAAACGGGACGGGACGGCGGCATTCGTTCTCCGGATGTATTTTCTTTTCTCACGCCTACCGTTTCCGTGTTTTTTGTCCCCGCAGGTGGACTGCTACTCGCCGAGCTCCTCGCAATGGACGACGGTCACTCCGCTCCCCAGCGGCCACAGTTTTCCCGCCGTGGCCGCCCTAGACCACCACATCTACGTCCTGGGAGGCCACGCGTCCCGCGACCGCACGGGCGACGTCCACGTCTACTGCGCGGAGCAGGACCTCTGGGAGCAAGGCCCGCCGTTCGAGGACGGCGCTTTGGGGGTGGCCGCGTGCGCCGTCACCCTTCCGTGGCCCGTGTGCGTGGACAACAAGTCGAGCTGGACGAGGAGCGGCGGCGGCGGTAGCGGCGGCGAAGGCCACCCGGACCCCGCTCCCGAGGGCGACGGCGCCGAAGGTCCGAGAGACAAGTAGCGGTCATCCCCCGCGTTTTGAACTCCCCGTTTAATTAATTAATTTGACAGCAAAGCCGGCTAAATTAAGTTAAATTAAGTTTCCTGAGCAGAGGGGCGGGTTAAAAATAAAAATTATTATTATTATTATTATTATTATTATTATTATTATTATTATTATTATTATTATTTATTATTACCTCCCCCAGAGAACGCCGAGGGAGCAGCTCACCTGTAGCCTGGAGGACTCAGGGAGGACTCTGGAGGACTGAAGTAACAAAAGTGTTTTTACATAATTTGGTCTTTTTAGTTATTTCTTGCATTTGAATTATTTATTTATTTGGTTATACAGTTGTTGTTGTTGTTGTTGTTGTTATTATTATTATTATTATTATTACTGGATCACACTTAAAAATTTGAAACTCTTAGAACTGGAAGGTTACGGAATGGAAGTTGGTTGGCGTAATATAATATAATATAATATAATATAATATAATATATAAAATAAAAATATAATATAATATTATATTATATTGTAATATATAAAATAAAATAATATAAAATAAACTAATATTATATTATAATATAATATATAAAATAAAAATAATATAATATAATAAATATATATAATAATATAATATATAAAAATATAATATAATACTATATTATAATATATAAAATAAAATAATATAAAATAAACTAATATTGTATTATAATATCATATATAAAATAAAAATAATATAATATAATAAATATATATTATAATATAATATATAAAATAAAAAATATAATATATATAATACTATATTATAATATATAAAATAAAATAATATAAAATAAACTAATATTGTATTATAATATCATATATAAAATAAAAATAATATAACATAAATATATATAATAATATAATATAATATAATATATAAAAATATAATATAATACTATATTATAATATATAAAATAAAATAATATAAAATAAACTAATATTGTATTATAATATCATATATAAAATAAAAATAATATAACATAAATATATATAATAATATAATATAATATATAAAATAAAAATATAATATAATATAATATAATATATAAAATAAAAATGTAAAATAATCCTAATCAATGGGTTTAATCAATGGACTCAACTGGAAATTGGAAATGATTTCCCCCCAGAATTATTATTATTATTATTATTATTGTTATTGTTGTTATTATTGTTCTTTGGTTCTGTCACAAAATCAGTTAAAGATGATATATTATAAAATATATTATATTATGAAAAATATATAAAATATATTATATTATATTATATGTATTGAATATATTATAAAATATATTATATTGTGAGTATAGTATATTGGTATATTATTGGTATTTTATAACAGTCGGATGCTACGGCGCTTTTGGATATTGTACATTGCCTTTTATATATACCTTTTATATAAAGGTTTGTGGGATTCGGGGTTTTATGCCATGTTTAATTAATGTACAGAAAATCGTAATGTTGTAAGCAGAGGGGCGGGATATAAATAAATAATAATAATAATAATAATAATAATAATTTGTTTGTTTGTTTGTTTATTAAATGGCATTTCACTCCTGTGCAATTGGCAAGATTTTCTAAGCAAACAACGTAAAGCAGAATGTCGGAGGAGATGTAAACGTAAACAAGGAACGTATGTCCATATGTGGATATATCCCAGGGGTAGGCAACCCTTTTTTCCCCCTTTAAGGGCCGAGGAGGGACTGCAGCTCCCAGCATCCCCGGAGCTATTAGAGGCCAAGATGGCTGGGGATTCTGGGAGCTGAAGTCCCTCCTGGGCCCTTAAAGGGGGGAAAAGGTTGCCTACCCCTGATATATCTATTTATCTACTGGCCTATCTATCTATCTATCTATCATCCTATCTCTTTCTTTCTTTCTTTCTTTCTTTCTTTCTATCTATCTTATCTCTATTTATCTCCAGTATCAATCTATATCCAATATCTATCCATCAATCTATCTCTATCACTATCTCTATCTCTCTCCAGTATCAATCTATATCCAATATCTATCTATCTATCTATCTATCTATCTCTATCCATACACTCTATTTATCTACTGGTCTATCTATCTATCTATCTATCATCCTATCTATTTCTTTCTTTCTTTCTATCTATCTATCTATCTATCTTATCTATCTATCCATACACTCTATTTATCTACTGGTCTATCTATCTATCTATCCATGCAACCTATCTATCTATACACTCTATCTATCTATCTATCTATCTATCCATCCCAGGGGTAGGCAACCTTTTTTTCCCCTTTAAGGACCGAGGAGGGACTTCAGCTCCCAGAATCCCCGGAGCTATTATAGGCCAACATGGGACTATTATAGGCCAAGATGGCTGGGGATTCTGGGAGCTGAAGTCCCTCCTGGGCCCTTAAAGGGGAAAAAAGGTTGCCTTCCCCTGAAATAGATAGATAGGATCTATGGATTGATAGATTGATAGATAGAATATGTGGATAGATAGATAGAAACAAAGATAGATAGATAGATAGATAGAATGTGTGGATAGATAGATAGATAGGATCTATGGATGGATAGATAGATAGATAGATAGATAGATAGACAGTGTATTGATCAGGGGTAGGCAACCTTTTCTCCCCTTTAAGGGCCAAGGAGGTACTTCATCTCCCAGCATCCCCGGAGCTATCATAGGCCAACATGGCTGGGGATTCTGGGAGCTGAAGTCCCTCCTTGGCCCTTAAAGGGGGGAAAAGGCATAGATTATGGGAGAGTTTATTAATGGAAAGGTTGTCGGTGGCGTCCTCCTCTTTTGGGGGATATTAACTTAATTACTGAAAGCAGCTTAATTACTTTGACGGAAGGAAGCCTAACGATAATTACGGTTTATAATTACTTATATGGCTGGCCCTTTAGCGGAATTCGGTTTTGCATTTCCACTTTGTATGTTTTATTGCGTTTTTGTTTTTTTAAATAAAAAAAAATCTTTTTTAAAAAAATATGAGTTCTCTTCATAATAAAGATGTAACAAAAAATAAAAAGAAGATTAATGGGAGGAAATGAACGCAGGAATGAAGGAAAAGAAGAAGGAAAGAGACAGGAAGGAAAGGGAATAGGAAGAAGGAAGGAAAAGGAAAGGAAAGGAAGGAAAGAAGGAAGGAGAGAGAAGGAAAGAGGAGAGAAGGGAAAAGGACAAGAAGAATGAAAGGAAACGAAAAGAATGAAGGAAAAGAAGAAAGAAAGAGACAAGAGGAAGGAAATGAGGGAGGAAAGGAAAGGAAAGGATGGGAAGAAAGGAAATAGGAAGGAAGGAAGGAGAAGAGGAAAGTAGGGAAAAGGACAAGATTAATGAAAGGAAATGAATGCAGGAATGGAGGAAAAGAAGAAGGAAAGAGATAAGAGGAAGGAAATGAGGGAGGAAAGGAAAGGATGGGAAGAAAGGAAATAGGAAGGAAGGAAGGAGAAGAGGAAAGTAGGGAAAAGGACAAGATTAATGAAAGGAAATGAATGCAGGAATGGAGGAAAAGAAGAAGGAAAGAGATAAGAGGAAGGAAATGAGGGAGGAAAGGAAAGGATGGGAAGAAAGGAAATAGGAAGGAAGGAAGGAGAAGAGGAAAGTAGGGAAAAGGACAAGATTAATGAAAGGAAATGAATGCAGGAATGGAGGAAAAGAAGAAGGAAAGAGAAGAGGAAGGAAAGGAGGATGGAAAGAAAGAAAAAAGAAAGGAGACTGAAGGAAAGAATGAGGAAACGTGGGAGGAAGGGAAATAGGGGGAAGGAAATAAAATGGAAACAAGGATAGAAAGAAAGAAAAAAGGGAGGAAACAGAGGAGAGAAGGACGAGAAGAATGAAAGGAAATGAAAGCAGGAATGGAGGAAAAAAAGAAGGAAAAAGAAGAGGAAGGAAATGAGGGAGGAAGGGAAGAAAAAGGAAGGAGACAGAAGGAGAGAAAGGGAAAGGAAGAGAGGGAAGGAAGGAAAAGAGGAAAGACAGGGAGAATGAGAGAAAGGAAAAGGAGGAATGGAAAGGGAGGGAGGGAGGGAGGGGAATGGGTGGGAACTACAACTCCCATCAGCCACCGCGAAGGGCGTCAAGATAGAAGGAGGGAGAAGGAGGGAGAAGGAGGCAGGGCCTTGCTCGGGGGGGGGGGAAAATATTTCTGCTGCGCATGCGCGCGGAAAGGGACGCGCCGGGCCTCCCACCTTTCTCTCTCTCTCACCTCGCGCATGCGCACTAGAGGGGACCGACACCTGCTCGTGCGCGTGCGTACAAAGGGGGAGGCGAGGCCTCTCTAGGCCTCTCTCTCTATGATCCCTGGCAAGTGACGCCGGAAGTAGGCGCTGGCTTTGAGGGAAAGCGGAAGTAGGAGGGCGCAGGGAGGGAGAGGCTTCGAGGTGAGTCGCCCCCCTCCTCGCCCTCTGAGCGTGTGCAGAGGGCCTTCCCCTTTCTCTTTCCACCCCACTGCAACTCCCATCATCCCCCCTCAAACCCCTCTCTCTCGCTCTCCTGGGGATGATGGGAGCTGTAGTCTGCGAGGGAATGGTTTTAACCTCCCTTTTTTAAGGCTCTTCTCTTTCCAATCCACTGCAGTTCCCATCATCCACAACTCCGCCGTCTTTTCTCCACCTTGGGGATAATGGGAGTTGTAGTTTACAAGAGAATGACTTTAAACACACACTCGTTTTAAGCCCCTCTCTTTCCACTTACTTCACTACAACTCCCATCATCCACATTTCCCTTTCCTCCCTCCAATCCTAGGGCTGATGGGAGCTGTAGTCTTTAAGGGAATAATTTTAACATCACTTCTTAAGCGCCTTCTCTTTCTACCATGCTACAACTCCCATCATCCACACCTCCCCCTTTTTCCTCCACACCACTGCAACTCCCATCGTCCACAACCCCCTCTCTCTGTTATTTCCCCTCTCCTGGGGATGATGGGAGTTGTAGTCTGCTAGGGAATAATTTTACCCCCTCTTCCCACCACACTGTAACTCCCATCATCCACAAATTCTAACTTTCCTCCCCCCCACATCCTCGGGATAATGGGAGTTGTAGTCTGCAAGGGAATAACTCTTCCTCCTCTTCTTCTTTTTGTAAAGAAAAGGTTCCCTCGCCCTCTTTTCACTCCCACTACAATTCCCATAATCCCCAAACTCATCTTTTTTTCACCCTGGGAATGATGAGAGTTGTAGTCTATGAGGGAATACTTTTACCTCCCTCTTAGACAGAGCTCCCTTCAACCAACCCACTACAACTCCCATAATCCTCAAAAACCCCTTTCCCCATCCACTCTTGGGGATGACGGGAGTTGTAGTCTGTGAGAGAATAACTTTGCCTCTTCTTTTTTCTAAGACTCTCTTTTCACCTTACTACAGCTCCCATCATCTCAAAACTCTTCTTTTTCCATCCTGGTGGTGATGGGATTTGTAGTCTGCAGGAAATAATTTAGAAAAAGGGCTCATAACACTCATATATATCCTTATATATATTAGAATAATATATATATATATATATATGTTAGAATAACAATTAGAATGTATATATATATTTGTAATATTAGTTTAGGAGTTGTGAGAGATGTAGAGCCTCCAGCACCAGGAGCACTCTAACCCATCATCCCCCTCATAATGGGATTTGTCGTTTCCCCCATTTAACTCCCTCTTCCCCTCATTATTACTTTGTTTCTTATGTTTGAAGTATGTAGCGTCACATAAGTAAGTATAACATTTAATAATAATAATAATAATAATAATAGTAATAATAATATTTAATATTATTGCTACAAAGGCCCTGAGTTCAGATTCTGAAACTTTTCTCCTTGTCTGCTTCATCCCACAGGGAGGGGGGCTTCCAGGCGGGAGGGCAACCAAGCGTGCCCCTAAGATGGCGGCGGATGGTTCCGGTCAGCCTTTCCGGTCAGCGTCCTCCTCCTCCTCCTCCTCTTCCTCCTCGGCCAAGGAGCCTTCTTCCAGCAAGACCTACCGCAGCGCCCATCACTCCCAGTCCCTGCTGAGCGGACTGGGCGCCCTCCGGAGCAGAGGCATCCTCTTCGACGTCGTCCTCCGGGTGGAAGGGAAGCCCCTCCCGGCGCACAGGGTCATCCTGGCCGCATCCTGCGAATATTTCAGGTCCGTCCGTCCGTCCGTTAGGGGAGTGTTACGGGAATGATAGGGGAACGTTAGGGGGATGTTACGGGAGTGTTACGGGAATAGGGGGATGTTTTCCAAATAGGGAAATGTTACAGGAATGATAGGAGAATGTTATGGGAATAGGGGAATGTTAGGAGTAGGGGAATTTTAGGGGTAGGGGAATGTTATGGGAATAGGGGAATGTTACGGGAATAGGGGAACGTTATGGGAATAGGGGAATGTTAGGGGTAGGGGAATGTTAAGGGAATAGGAGAATGTTACGGGAATAGGGGAATATTTTTGGAAACGGGAAATGTTATGGGAATAGGGGAATGTTACGGGAATAGGGAAATGTTACGGGAATAGGGGAATGTTAGGGGAGTAGTGGACTGTTATGGGAATAGGGGAGTGTTAAGGGAATAGGGGAGTGTTAAGGGAATAGGGGAGTGTTATGGGAAAAGGGGAATGTTATGGGAATAGAGGAATGTTAGGGGAATGTTAGGGGAATGATACGGGAATAGGGAAATGTTTTTCGAATAGGGAAATGTTACGGGAATAGGGGAATGTTACAGGAATGATAGGAGAATGTTATGGGAATAGGGGAATGTTAGGAGTAGGGGAATTTTAGGGGTAGGGGAATGTTAAGGGAATAGGAGAATGTTACGGGAATAGGGGAACGTTATGGGAATAGGGGAATGTTAGGAGTAGGGGAATGTTAGGGGTAGGGGAATGTTAAGGGAATAGGAGAATGTTACGGGAATAGGGGAATATTTTTGGAAACGGGAAATGTTATGGGAATAGGGGAATGTTACGGGAATAGGGAAATGTTACGGGAATAGGGGAATGTTAGGGGAGTAGTGGACTGTTATGGGAATAGGGGAGTGTTAAGGGAATAGGGGAGTGTTAAGGGAATAGGGGAGTGTTATGGGAAAAGGGGAATGTTATGGGAATAGAGGAATGTTAGGGGAATGTTAGGGGAATGATACGGGAATAGGGAAATGTTTTTCGAATAGGGAAATGTTACGGGAATAGGGGAATGTTACAGGAATGATAGGAGAATGTTATGGGAATAGGGGAATGTTAAGGGAATAGGAGAATGTTACGGGAATAGGGGAATATTTTTGGAAACGGGAAATGTTATGGGAATAGGGGAATGTTACGGGAGTAGTGGACTGTTATGGGAATAGGGGAGTGTTATGGGAATAGGGGAATGTTACGGGAATAGGGGAATGTTAGGGGAGTGGACTGTTATGGGAATAGGGGAGTGTTAAGGGAATAGGGGAATGTTACGGGAATAGGGGAATATTAAGGGGTAGGGGAATGTTATGGGAATAGGGAAATGTTAGGGGAAGGGGAATGTTACGGGGTAGGGGAATGATATGGGAATCAAAGGATGTTACGGGGATGTTATGGGAATAGGGGAATGTTATGGGAATAGGGGAATGTTACGGGAATAGGGGAATGTTATGGGAAAAGGGGAATGTTTTTGGAAAAGGGAAATGTTATGAAAATAGGGAATATTACGGGCACGGGAATTGTTTGCTTTCCCAACCTCCCTTTTCCCAACTGCCTTTTTGAAATTGAGGAGGATGTTTTTTTGGGGTGGGGGAGGAAATGGGACGTTTTCTTTCCTTTTTCTTTTCTCTTTTTAGAAAAAAGTCACTGAAGGAAACCTCTCTTAATCCCTGTATTCCTCGCAGGGGAATGTTTACCGGAGGGCTCCGGGAGATGGACCAGGAGGAGGTGCAGATCCGGGGGATCTCCTACGACGCCATGCGCCGGATCCTCGACTTCATCTACAACTCCGAGATGGAAATCGGGCTCAGCAACGTGGAGGAAATATTGTCCGCTGCGTGCCAGCTTCAGGTGAGCGCTCCGACTTACGGCGACCCCATCATGGGCTGAGAGAGTGTGACTCGCCAGAGGAATGGGCGAGAGGGAATTTGAACCCAGCTCCCCCCCTGTATCTGTACAAATGAAGTAGTGTTAATCAAAACCCTCTGCTTATTTATTCTCTGTTAATACAAAGTTGCAGTCCTCTTCCTGGCAGATCCCGGAAGTGATGCGCTTCTGCTGCGACTTCCTGGCCGCTTGGGTGGACGCCGAGAACATCCTGGACGTCTACCGTCTGGCCGACCTCTTCGGCTTGGGCCGCCTGAGTGACCAGCTGGACTCCTTCGTCCTGAAGAACTTTGTGGGCTTCTCCCGGACGGAGGCCTACCGCCGGATGCCCCCGGCCAAGCTCTTGGCGCTCCTCAGCAGCGACCGGCTCCGGGTGGGCTCCGAGAACGAGGTCTACGAAGGGGCGCTGCTCTACCACTTCACCCCGGAGCAGCTGGAGACGGACCGGGGGGTGTCCCTGGCCCGGTCCCCCCGGCTCCTGGAGGCCGTCCGGTTCCCGCTGATGGAGGCCGGCGTCCTGCAGAGGCTCCACGACAAACTGGGGCCCTGTCCGCTGAAGGAGACGGTGGCCGCGGCCCTGGCCTACCACCGGAACGAGGCCCTCCAGCCCGTCCTCCAGACGCCCCGCACCCGGCTCCGGTCCGACTTCCGGTGCGTGGTGGGCTTCGGCGGGATGCACGCCTCCCCCTCCACGGCCCTCAGCAGCCAGGCCTGGTTCCTGAACCCCTTCCTGCGCGACTGGCGGCCCTTCACCACCGCCTCGGCCCCGCTGATGTCCAACCAGGGGGTGGCCGTCTACAACGACTTCGTCTACCTGGTCGGAGGGGACAACAACGTCCGCGGGTTCAGGGCAGAGGCACGCTGCTGGAGGTGAGACACCCCCCCCCCAAAAAACACACACCCCAATTACAACCCTTATAATAACTTCACAATAATCTTATATATTATTGTAATAACATTAATGTTATAATATTCTTATATTAATATGTTATAACATTTTTATATTATATTAAAATATTACTATGTTATAATATTCTTACATTATAATATTATAATATTCTTATATTAATATATTATAACATTTTTATATTATATTAAAATATTACCATGTTATAATATTCTTACATTATAATATTGTAATATTCTTATATTAATATATTATAACATTTTTATATTATATTAAAATATTACCATGTTATAATATTCTTACATTATAATATTGTAATATTTTTATAATGTAAGAATAAAATATTCTTACAATATAAGAATAAAATATTCTTACAATATAAGAATAAAATATTCTTATAATATAAGAATAAAATATTCTTACAATATAAGAATAAAATATTCTTATATAATATTAAAATAATGTCATATTATTCTTATGTTATTATATTTTTATAATATACTACTATATTAATAATATTATAATATTCTTACAATATTATAATATTATATTATATTTTTATAATATTGTAATATTATCATATTCTTACTATATTATAATATTTATTTTCTTATAGTATTCTAATATTCTTACAATATTATAATATTATAATATTCTTATAATTTTTAATATTCTTTTTCTTGTAATATTATAATATCCTTATAATATTCTTATAATATTTTAATACTCTTTTTCTTATATTATTATGATACCCTTATAATATTATAACATTCTTATTCTTATAATATTTTAATATCCTTATAATATTATAACATTCTTATTCTTATAATATTATAATATCCTTATAATATTATAATGTTCATTTTCTTATAATATTATAATATCCTTATAATATTATAACATTCTTATTCTTATAATATTATATTATTCTTATAACATTCTTACCAAAAAAATAACATCTTTTCTGACCACATAATTAAATAAATAAACAAACAAGGAAGCTATAAAACGGTTGACTGCCCCCCTCCCTTTCCCCCAACAAGGTATGACCCGCGGCACAACCGTTGGTTCCAGATCCGGTCCCTCCAGCGAGAGCACGCGGACTTGGCGGTCTGCGTCCTGGGCGAACACATCTACGCCGTGGCCGGGCGCGATTACCACGAAGATCTGCGGGAAGTGGAGAGGTACGACCCCCGGACGAACACCTGGGAGTACGTGGCTCCCCTCCCGAAGGAGGTAAGGAGGACCAGGGTGGTAACGGTCCCGTAACAATCCCCTAAACGTTCCCGTAACAATCCCCTAAACGTTCCCGTAACAATCTCCTAATAATATTTTAGTCTCATTACTTTGTATCATTGTATTCCATCCTTTTCTTATTATATTTCTTATATTTACTTTTCCTCATGGATTATACTTTCCAGAATTATAAGTGTTTATATATATATATATATATATATATATATATATATATATATATATATGTATATATATGTATATATATATATACACACTCACACACGTATAATTTTATATATACATATATATATATATATATATACACACACACACACACACAGACACACATATATACTTTTATATAATAAAAGTATTATACTTTTATACAATCTATGCCTATTATATATATATATATATATATATATATATATATTCCTCTTTCATCAATTGACTTTCTAATCTAAGGTCTTTTTGTAGCTATCCTCATATTTAAATCATCTCTCATATCTATCTATATCTATATCTATCTATCTATATGTATATATATAGATATATGTAAATAAATATATATCTATATCTATATCTATATATAAATATAGATAGATATATATATATAAATCTATCTATCTATCTATTTATCTATACACACACACACACACACATAAATATATATATATATATATATATTGGATGTTTGGCCATATTTCGGTTTCAAGTTTAAACACAACTATAAACCAATATATATCTCAAGATTATAATTACAATTAATTATTTACAGTCGCCCCTTCATGTCTGCGGACTTGGAAATCCACGGAGGGGCGACCGCCAATCATCATCATCATCATCGTCATCATTGTTATCATCATTATCATTATTATTATTATTATTATTATTATTATTATGTTATTATTATTATTATGTTGTTGTTGTATACAAGAATGCCAATGAAAGAAAGGCAATGGGGCTTTTAATATATGCGACCCTCGTGACCCGTGGGAGGACGGTCCGGAACGGATCCCCCGCTAGTTAACGAGGGGCAACAACGGTATAATTAATTTCCAAACATATTTCTTTTAAAATATATGCAGGGCGTTCTCCGGAAACGTTTCCCCTTCGTTCTGGAGTTTTGTCCGGAAAACTCCTTAGTTCCCACGGGTGGGTAGAAGTCAAACTACCGCAAAGTACCGAATCCCGTTTTGGGACGGGAGGAAGGCGGGCTATAAATCCCATAAATGAATACAAGGGTCTCCTTGGGATCTGTAGTTTTGGGTTTCCCTCCCCTGCCGCCACAGGTCTACGCTCACGCCGGAGCCGCCTTGGAGGGGAAGATGTACATCGCTTGCGGGAGACGAGGGGAAGAGTACCTCAAGGAATTGCGCTGCTACGACCCCGCCACTGACCGCTGGGAGGACTTGCCGGACAGCCCTTTCCGGCGCGCCTGGCACGGGATGGCCGCCGTGATGGGGAAGCTCTACGTCGTCGGAGGGAGCAGCAACGAAATGGGCTTCCGGAAAGACGTCCTGGAGGTCAGAAAATTATTATTATTATTATTTTAAAATTAAGCTGGTTTTATTATAGCCCAGGATCGCATTCGGCATTTTAGCCGCCGCAACACACTCTTGGCTCATGCTTAACTTGTGGTCTGTTAACACCTCCACAGATGGGTCTCAAGCTAAGTGTCTCCCTTCCTCTATTTGTACATTTCTTTCCTACAAATTCTCCTGTTTTCGGGTTTTTTTTCTTTTCTTTCCAGGTGGCTTGCTACTCCCCAAGCTCTTCGCAGTGGACGACGGTCACTCCCCTCCCCGGCGGCCATGGTGAACCTGGGCTGGCCGTCCTAGACCACACCATCTACGTCCTGGGAGGCCGGTCTCACAACCGCGGGGTCCGCACGGACTACGTCCACATTTACGACGCGGCGCGGGACCGCTGGGAGCAAGGCCCCTCCTTAGAGAACGACGTTTCAGGGGTGGCCGCGTGCGTCATCACCGTACCCAGGTCTGTGGTCCTGGACGTCGGACGGTGGTCCCCGGAGAGATGGAGGAGCGATAGCAGGGAAGGTCACCCGGACCCCTCTCTCGAGGACATGAGCGTACTAGACTGGGACGACTTCGAAGATCTGAGCGACAGTTGAGCGCAGAGGGGTCTCCCCTGCCCCACGCATCCCCCCCTTTTATCTCAACGGAAAACAGATCCGCGCAGGGTCCTTCTCCTTTCGACTTCTTCCTCGTTGTGAGATAACGAGGCGGTTCTAAGCACATGCTTTATTACTCAGTACCTCCCGCATTCTGCTGTTGCTCCCGGCGGAGCGTTCTCCATTTTGCACAGAAGGCTCCGGATACGAGGCTTCGCTCCGGTGGTCCGAGGGAAATCGACTCGCGCAAGAGGGATTTCAAGGAGCTGAGAGTTTTCAGGGATAAATTAACGGGTCGCGGGAAGGAAAGATAACGGAGGATGTGTCCTGGGAGGAGAGATAACGAAGATTGTGTATGTAGGTTATTGTTATTGTTATTGTTGGCATCAAAAAAATTGCTGACTTCCTGCGAGCGTGGCAGTATTCTTTCCCCCAATATCTGCCGTTAACGTGAAAGCAACGAGATGAATAATCATCTTTTTTAAAAATCAATTTAAAAGAAAGTGGGGCGGGCGGATGTGAGTTCCTTGACTCCCCTTTGATTGAGAGTTTTGGGTTTGTCGGACTTTAACAACAGCGCACAAGTGGTCCATTAAAAAAAGACGGGAAGGAAAGCATGTTTTGGTTGAAGATTAATGTGGCCGTGAGTCCCGCAGGCTCTTTTAATATTTCTTCCTGCAAAGGCTGTTGTGGGGAAGAGGAAAACGTGACTTATGTATTTGCCTGGTGGGTGGAGGATGATGGGAATTATAATCCAAAGTGTGACCCTGATTCTACCTGAGGTAGAATAAGGTGTCATTAGGCAAAGCAAGGGCATGGACATACAAAGTGGAAACCTCCCATCTAGAGGATTGTGGGAGTTGTAGTCCAAGGAAATAGCCACCTCTGTTCTTAATTCTCATCAACCAAGAAGCCATCTTGTGTGTTTCCAAAGGAGAAACATTCCCAGCACTTCCCATTCAGTCCCTAATGCTGGTCGGATGGGGGGGACGATGGGAGTTGCAGTAGACAGAAGTAACTTGTTTGAGCTCTGCTGTGGTTTGACATAAGGGAGAGTAAGTACCCTGAGTTGACTGTGGTAGATAAGGTCCCCCCTTTGAGTTTGACAGGAGGAAGGAGGGGATAATAATATAATATAATAATATTTATTTGTATACCGCCCTGTGGCGAACCAATCCGGGCGGTTGACAACAATAAAATATGACAAGATTAAAATATAACATTAAACATTATAATCCCTCCCCCCCTTAAGAAAGTATTAAACAATATAACAAATTAAAAGCACAATATAAGAACATAAAACCATAATTAAAACCACCTAAAAACCCTGATGTCCCTCTGGAGATCCTCAACCATCACTAAAGATGGGGCCACGGGAGGAATGAGGGGATCAGGAAGCCTGGGCCGGGATGGTTAATCTGGAAAGGCCTGCCGGAAGAGATCCGTCTTGACAGCTTTTTTAAAGCTGTCTAATGATGTCAACTGACGGATCTCATCCGGCAGGTCATTCCAGAGTTTGGGGGCGACAGCAGAGAACGCCCTCTGGGAGGTCGCTGCAAGCCTAGATTTTAAAGGCTGCAGTAAGTTCCTCCCAGAGGACCGGAGAGCGCGGGGAGGATTGTACGGGAGGAGGCGGTCCCTGATATAGCTTGGACCCAAGCCATTTAGGGCTTTAAAGGTAATAACCAACACCTTGTACTGGGCCCGGAAGCTGATAGGCAGCCAGTGGAGGGACCTCAGAACCGGAGTAATGTGGTCCCTCCTAGATGTACCAGAAACAAGCCTGGCTGCCATATTTTGTACCAACTGAAGCTTCCGAACCAAGCACAAGGGTAGCCCCAAGTAGAGCGCATTACAGAAGTCCAGGCGTGAGGTTACCAGTGCGTGCACAACAGTTTCGAGATCCCTTACTTCCAGAAAAGGGCGCAGCTGGCGTATCAGCCGAAGCTGATAACAGGCACTCCTGACCGTCGCATTTACCTGATTTGTCATCAGGAGCGACGAGTCAAGGAGTACCCCCAGACTGCGAACACAGTCACTGGAGGAGAGTGTGACCCCATCCAGGACTGGAGGTTGCAACCCAATTCTTGGTTTCGGGGCCGCTACCGTGAGCACCTCCGTCTTGTCTGGATTCAGTTTCAATCTGTTTTTTCCTCATCCAGCCCATTACCGCCTGAAGACATTCATTGAGAGAAGAGATGCCATTGGAATTCGAGGCCGACGAACGAGACACGGAGAAATAGATTTGGGTGTCATCAGCGTACTGATAACACCCAGCACCATAACTCCGTATTATCTCACCCAGCGGCTTCATATAGATGTTAAATAACATCGGGGACAAAATAGCCCCCTGAGGAACCCCACAAGTGAGGTTCCTCTTACTGGAGCTACAGTCCCCAAGCAGCACCCTCTGGGACCGACCCGAGAGGAAGGACCGGAACCACTGCAAAGCAGTGCCCCCGATACCTAACCCCCTCAGGCGGTCCAAGAGGATGCCGTGATCTATAGTATCGAAAGCCGCTGAGAGGTCTAGGAGCACCAACAGGGTCACACTACCCCTGTCGATGCTCAGACGCAGATCGTCGGTCAAGGCAACCATGGCAGTCTCAACCCCAAAGCCTGTCCTAAAGCCGGTTTGAAATGGGTCTAGATAATCGGCTTCATCCAAGACTGCCTGGAGCTGAAGAGCAACCGCCCTCTCGATCACCTTGCTCAAAAATGGCAGCAATGACACAGGCCTATAGTTCTTCATATCCAGGGGGTCCAGGGAAGGCTTTTTTAGGAGCGGCCTAACTGCCGCTTCCTTTAAACACGATGGAACATGTCCTTCCCTGAAGGATGCATTGACGATATCCGTGAGGAATCTCATCAATGCATCCCCCCCCTGGACGGCCAGCCATGATGGGCAAGGGTCGAGAGGGCAAGTCGTCTTCCTCACCTTACCAAGCAGCTTGTCCACGTCCTCGGTACTCACAGATTGCCACTGATCCAGTAGAACTACATCGGCGGAGTCACTGGACGCCTCGCCTATCGACTCTGTTTCAATGGTGGCATCTAAGTCGGCTCTTATCTGAGAGATTTTGTCTGCAAAGAAGTTGTTAAATGCGTCACAGCAGGCCGTCGTCGGGTTAAGCAAGGGATTTGGCGCAGGGGACACCTGCGTCATCTCCCTCACCACCCTAAACAGCTCTGCTGGACGGGACTCTGCAGACGCAATACGTGCAGAGGAGAAAGCTCTCTTCGCTGCACGTATTGCCTCCCGATAGGAACGAAGAAAGTTCCTATGGCGAGTTCTATCAGATAAGAGACGAGTCTTCCGCCACCTGCGCTCTAGCCGTTGTCCAAACCGCTTCATCCTCCTCAGCTCTGGTGTATACCAAGGCCTCCGATTAGAAGCGGGATGGCAAGGGCGCTTGGGAGCGATCGTGTCGATAGCCCTGGTGAGATCGGTGTTCCAGGTATTTACCAGAGCATCGACAGGATCCCTGGCATTCCCAACCATTAAACCCTCTAAGGCTTTCTGGAATCCAATTGGCTCCATCAGCCTTCGAGGGCGGACCATTCGAATGGGTCCACCACCCCCGGAGGAGCAGAAATTGGCCCTGAGTTCTGTCTTGACCAGGAAATGATCCGTCCATGACAATGCGGAGGTGCTTACCACCTCCGCCCACGGATATTCCTGCTCCGTACTGAAGACCGCATCGAGTGTATGACCTGCACAATGAGTGGGCCCGACGACCAATTAGGATAGGCCCATGTTTGTCATGGTATCCATGAACTCCCGAGCCGCACCTGTTAAACTGGTCTCGAGCGGAATGTTGAAGTCCCCCAAAACTAAAAGTCTGGGGGTCTCCAACACCAGCTCAGAGACCAGCTGCGTCAGCTCGGTCAGGGAGTCTGCTAGACAACGGGGTGGTCGGTAGACTAGCAAAATCCCCAAACTATCCCTGGTCCTCAGGCTTAGGTACATACACTCAAAGTGGACTGTGTTCCGGACAGGTATCCTGGTCAAGGTCAAGGTGTTCTTATGAACCAGAGCCACTCCGCCCCCCCGCCCACTTCCCCTCACCTGCTCACTGACAGAGTACCCGGCTGGGAGGGCCTGCGCCCATATAGCAGCACTATCCTCCCCCAGCCAGGTCTCTGTGAAGCAAGCCAGGTCGGCATCCTCATCCAGGAGGAGGTCCTGGATGATATGGGTCTTATTTTTCACCGACCTGGCATTGCAGAGGAGCAAGGTGAGGTTCTGTGGAATGGTTGGTCTGCTCTCCAAGCCATTCTGGGAAACAGGGGGAACTGAAGGCGGGATAGCTTTCAAACAGCGATCCCGTCTTCTTTTGTAACATCTGTTCCCTCTGTTACAACCATACCTCCCATTCCCCAACACAACTCCAATAGCCGCCCCCGTCCCATTCCCGGCCTCAGGTGCAGTGATAGGATTTAAAGCCACTGACAAGATGGGGTAATTGGGACGTAGGATAAACCGAGTCCTTTAACCCCATCTCAGATGACAAAGAACTTTATGGCTGATGGTATAATCCTATTTATCCAACCCACAACCTCCTAGGTCTTACAATAATACAATCAGACCTCCGATTTCCCCTTAAAATTATACTCTGAGGGAAATACAGGGGGAAGAACAGGATGTGCACCCTAATCCAGAGCCAAGGATGCTGCTGTGTTGGGGAAATAGACTTGGGCCTGCTGAGCACCACCCACTTCCCCACTGAGGAGATGGTGCCTGAGCAGGGTTTTTATGCCCTGCCTGAGTCCTCTGCAGCCTTGGGCTCAGGTGCCGCTGGTAAGCACCAGTGGGAGGGGGGAGGGATGTCTCCAGGCCAGGCCCTCCTGTCCTCCAAACGTCCTCCGCTGCCTTCCTGCTGAGGAGATGGTGCCTAGGCAGGGTTTTTATGCCCTGCCTGAGTCCTCTGCAGCCTTGGGCTCAGGTGCCGCTGGTAAGCACCAGTGGGAGGGGGGAGGGATGTCTCCAGGCCAGGCCCCCCTGTCCTCCAAACGTCCTCCGCTGCCTTCCTGCTGAGGAGATGGTGCCTAGGCAGGGTTTTTATGCCCTGCCTGAGTCCTCTGCAGCCTTGGGCTCAGGTGCCGCTGGTAAGCACCAGTGGGAGGGGGGAGGGATGTCTCCAGGCCAGGCCCCCCTGTCCTCCAAACGTCCTCCGCTGCCTTCCTGCTGAGGAGATGGTGCCTAGGCAGGGTTTTTATGCCCTGCCTGAGTCCTCTGCAGCCTTGGGCTCAGGTGCCGCTGGTAAGCACCAGTGGGAGGGGGGAGGGATGTCTCCAGGCCAGGCCCCCCTGTCCTCCAAACGTCCTCCGCTGCCTTCCTGCTGAGGAGATGGTGCCTAGGCAGGGTTTTTATGCCCTGCCTGAGTCCTCTGCAGCCTTGGGCTCAGGTGCCGCTGGTAAGCACCAGTGGGAGGGGGGAGGGATGTCTCCAGGCCAGGCCCCCCTGTCCTCCAAACGTCCTCCGCTGCCTTCCTGCTGAGGAGATGGTGCCTAGGCAGGGTTTTTATGCCCTGCCTGAGTCCTCTGCAGCCTTGGGCTCAGGTGCCGCTGGTAAGCACCAGTGGGAGGGGGGAGGGATGTCTCCAGGCCAGGCCCCCCTGTCCTCCAAACGTCCTCCGCTGCCTTCCTGCTGAGGAGATGGTGCCTAGGCAGGGTTTTTATGCCCTGCCTGAGTCCTCTGCAGCCTTGGGCTCAGGTGCCGCTGGTAAGCACCAGTGGGAGGGGGGAGGGATGTCTCCAGGCCAGGCCCCCCTGTCCTCCAAACGTCCTCCGCTGCCTTCCTGCTGAGGAGATGGTGCCTAGGCAGGGTTTTTATGCCCTGCCTGAGTCCTCTGCAGCCTTGGGCTCAGGTGCCGCTGGTAAGCACCAGTGGGAGGGGGGAGGGATGTCTCCAGGCCAGGCCCCCCTGTCCTCCAAACGTCCTCCGCTGCCTTCCTGCTGAGGAGATGGTGCCTAGGCAGGGTTTTTATGCCCTGCCTGAGTCCTCTGCAGCCTTGGGCTCAGGTGCCGCTGGTAAGCACCAGTGGGAGGGGGGAGGGATGTCTCCAGGCCAGGCCCCCCTGTCCTCCAAACGTCCTCCGCTGCCTTCCTGCTGAGGAGATGGTGCCTAGGCAGGGTTTTTATGCCCTGCCTGAGTCCTCTGCAGCCTTGGGCTCAGGTGCCGCTGGTAAGCACCAGTGGGAGGGGGGAGGGATGTCTCCAGGCCAGGCCCCCCTGTCCTCCAAACGTCCTCCGCTGCCTTCCTGCTGAGGAGATGGTGCCTAGGCAGGGTTTTTATGCCCTGCCTGAGTCCTCTGCAGCCTTGGGCTCAGGTGCCGCTGGTAAGCACCAGTGGGAGGGGGGAGGGATGTCTCCAGGCCAGGCCCTCCTGTCCTCCAAGCGTCCTCCGCTGCCTTCCTGCTGAGGAGATGGTGCCTAGGCAGGGTTTTTATGCCCTGCCTGAGTCCTCTGCAGCCTTGGGCTCAGGTGCCGCTGGTAAGCACCAGTGGGAGGGGGGAGGGATGTCTCCAGGCCAGGCCCTCCTGTCCTCCAAACGTCCTCCGCTGCCTTCCTGCTGAGGAGATGGTGCCTAGGCAGGGTTTTTATGCCCTGCCTGAGTCCTCTGCAGCCTTGGGCTCAGGTGCCGCTGGTAAGCACCAGTGGGAGGGGGGAGGGATGTCTCCAGGCCAGGCCCTCCTGTCCTCCAAACGTCCTCCGCTGCCTTCCTGCTGAGGAGATGGTGCCTAGGCAGGGTTTTTATGCCCTGCCTGAGTCCTCTGCAGCCTTGGGCTCAGGTGCCGCTGGTAAGCACCAGTGGGAGGGGGGAGGGATGTCTCCAGGCCAGGCCCTCCTGTCCTCCAAACGTCCTCCGCTGCCTTCCTGCTGAGGAGATGGTGCCTAGGCAGGGTTTTTATGCCCTGCCTGAGTCCTCTGCAGCCTTGGGCTCAGGTGCCGCTGGTAAGCACCAGTGGGAGGGGGGAGGGATGTCTCCAGGCCAGGCCCTCCTGTCCTCCAAGCGTCCTCCGCTGCCTTCCTGCTGAGGAGATGGTGCCTAGGCAGGGTTTTTATGCCCTGCCTGAGTCCTCTGCAGCCTTGGGCTCAGGTGCCGCTGGTAAGCACCAGTGGGAGGGGGGAGGGATGTCTCCAGGCCAGGCCCTCCTGTCCTCCAAACGTCCTCCGCTGCCTTCCTGCTGAGGAGATGGTGCCTAGGCAGGGTTTTTATGCCCTGCCTGAGTCCTCTGCAGCCTTGGGCTCAGGTGCCGCTGGTAAGCACCAGTGGGAGGGGGGAGGGATGTCTCCAGGCCAGGCCCTCCTGTCCTCCAAACGTCCTCCGCTGCCTTCCTGCTTCCTGAGGGATGATGGGAGTTGCCATCCAAATAAGTAACTTCCCCAGTAACGAAAGTAACTGCTTTCGTTGGCCTTTTCGGAGGTAAAACGTGTCTCTCCTGAGGCAAATATTACCTCTCCCTTTTGTGGCCTTTTCTGAGGGTAAAAATATTTCTAAAGTAAAACCTCTTTATTTTGGCAAAAAGTGTCTCTGATAGTCTTTCCTGAGGTAAAAATTGCCTCCATTAGCCTCTCTTGAGGTTAAAAATTGCCTCCCTTCACCTTTTCTGAGGTAAAAATTGCTTTAATTGGCCTCTTTTTTTGTGACTGTGATGGTGAAGACTCGCAGAGTCCCATCATTTCCCCAGTGTTTTGTTTATGGGGGAATTCTGGGAAATGCAATTGGGAGAAAAATTCTATATTTCCTCTGGAAATGAAGGGGCCAAACAGAACCCGGAAGTTATCCCTCCTCCCACTTCCTAGTCAACCTCTTTCTTTTTCATAGCTCTATGGCTACCTCTTATAAACCAAATCCTCCCCTTTTCGCAAGGTTTCATGGGAAGTCGAAAAAAAAAATCCGGTGCATGATGGGAAACCAGAGGGAAAAGTTATGGACCGCGGTGCCTCATGGGAAATGTAGGCCGGAATCCTGGTTTTTAAAAACCTCGGATGGGTTTGAAAACTCCAGAGTGGGCGGGACTGAGGGGGGAGGACGCTACGCCCCGCCCACTTTGCACCCGTGCGTGTTGCGTCACTGCGGCTCCTTTCGCGCATGCGCACTAGGCCGGGGCCTCCCTTTTCCCTCCCTCTCGGGCCCTGGGCCGCCATTTTGGCTCCTCGGCTGCGGCAGCGGAGTGTCTGCGGGCGGGAGAAGGCGGCGGGAGTGGCGGCCATGCCCCGCCGCTCCCCTTTTTCCCCTCATAAACCTTCGGGGCCTTTAGTTTTGGCCTCTTCTGAGGTAATACTTACCCCTTCCTAAGAGGAAAGTTACTTGTATGAGGCAAAACCTTCCCCCCATTGGCCTTTCCTGAGGCAGAAGTTGCTTTTTCTGAGGTAAAGCTTCCCCTGAGTGGCCTTTCCTGAGGTAAAACTTCCTACCATTGGCCTCTTTGAGGTAAAAGTTACTTTTCCTAAAGTAAACCTTGCCTCCATTAGTTTTTCCTAGGGTTAAACTTACTAGCACTAGCCATTTTCAGGTGCAAGTTGCCTTTTCTGAGTTAACCTTGCCTCTTGGTTTTTCCTGAGGTCAGACTTCCTAGCACTAACTATCCTTTTTGAAGTGAAAATTACTTTTTCTGAGGTAAACCTTGCATCTATTGGCCTTTCCTGAGATAAAAAGCTTCCTAACATTGGGCACTTTGAGCTAGAAGTTGCTTTTGCTGATGTAAACCTTGGTTGCATTTGCCTTTCCTGAAGCAAAGGTTGCTTTTTGTAGGGTAAACCTGGCCATTTTTTAGTTTAAAATTATATATTTTGAGGTAAAATCCTCCTTCAGTGGCCTTTCCTGAGGCGAAAGTTACTTTGTGGTATATCTTCTTCTCCGTGTTGGCCTTTCCTGAGAGGAAAGTTTCTTGAGGTAAAACTTTCCTCCATTTGTTTTGTTCTGAGCTAAAATTTACTTACCTTGACATGAACCTTGCCTCCACTGGCCTTTCCTAAGCTAAAATTGACTTTTTTTGAGTTTAAGCTTGCTTTCATTGTCTTGTAGGTAAAAGTTGCTTCTCTTGAGGCAAAGGTTACCTTTCTTGAAGTAAAAACCTCTCCCTGGTGGCCTTTTCTGAAGATAAAAATATTTCTGAAGTAAAACCTCTTTCGTTTGGCCTTTCATAAGGTAAAAGTTGCCTCTTATGAGGTAGAAAGATACTTTTCTGAGGCAAAAAGTGCCTCCATTAGCCTCTTTTGAGGTAAAAAATTGCCTCCATTAGCCTCTTTTGAGCTAAAAATTGCCTCCATTAGCCTCATCTGAGGTAAACATTGCCTCCATTAGCCTCATCTGAGGTAAAAATAGCCTCTGTTGGCCTTTCCTGAGGTAAAACCCACCTGCATTAGCCTCTCCTGAGGTAGAGTTTTCTTTTTCTGAGGTAAAACTTTTCTCTATTGACCTTTTTTTGAGTCCAAGAATGTCCTCTTCCACCCCGTCGCCATCATTGCCCGGCCGTTTTGACGCCTCGGAGCGCTCCTCGTGGTACGCGGGTCCACTATCCCGGGCAGAGGCGGCTGGGCGCCTCCAGGGCCAACGCCATGGCACGTTCCTGGTGCGAGACTCGTCGACATGCCCGGGTGACTACGTCCTCTCGGTCTCGGAAAACTCCCGCGTCTCCCACTACATCATCAACTCCTTGCCTGGGAGGCGCTTCAAGATCGGCGAGCAGGAGTTCGAGAGCCTCCCGGCCCTCCTCGAGTTCTATAAGGCCCACTACCTCGACACCACCACCCTCCTCGAACCTGCCCCAAGGTTTGTACCAGAAGCCGGAGCGGATGGGAGAGGGGCAGCCAACTTTCTAATTCTGGGATTGGCTTATCTGTCAGGGTTGTTGCGCTGACTGGGGAGGAGGGAGGTCCTAGGCTCTGCTCTCCTTCCTTTCGTAACGCTGGATGTGGCCTACCTCACAGGGTTGTTGTACAGAGGGAATTGGAAAACAGGCTGAGGTATCTTTCTTCCATTGTTTCCCTTAGTTCTTGTCCTGGGCTACCTCACAAGGTGGTTGTTTTGGAGGAGGGAGGGAGGAGGATACTGCCTTTCCCTTTATTCCGGCCTACCTTGAAGGGTTGTTGTACCATTGGTAATGGAGAGACAGAGGACAGGGGTCTCCTTCCTTCCTTCCTTAATGTGTAGCCTGGCCTGCCTTGTGCAGATGAGTTGTCAAAGGAGACTGGGATTTGTTGTTATGTTAGCATGGCCTAACTTGCAGGGTTGCACCTCTCTTTTTAATTTGCATCCTGGTGGTTTTGTTTGAATATCAAGTGATATCTAAAAATATTTATAAGTTTGGGGTTTAAAGGCATGGCAAAGCGTTCCATATTCTGTATTCCATAGATACTCCATATATAGAGAAAGAGATAAACAGTATCTAGTGCTCCTATTGGTCTTTTTGAGGTAAAAGTTAGTTTTTCTGAGGTAAACTTTGCCTCTGTTGGCCTTTCCTGAGGTAAAATTTCCTACCGCTAGCCTTTTTGAGGTGAAAATTTAAATTAACATGGCACGGTATAGTGGCTTGAGCGTTAAGACTACGACTCTGTGAGGATAATAACGGTAACGGCCTCCCGCTTTCTTCTTCCAGGTACCCAGCCCCGCCAATGGCCCCCGGATCCGCCCCCGCCGTGCCCGCCCCAGAAGATACCGTCGAGTACGTCCGGACTCTTTACGACTTCCCCGGCAACGACGCAGAGGACCTCCCCTTCAAGAAGGGGGAGATCCTGGTGATCGTGGAGAAGCCGGAGGAGCAGTGGTGGAGCGCTCGCAACAAGGACGGCCGGGTGGGCATGATCCCCGTCCCCTACGTGGAGAAGCTGGCGCGGCCCTCCCCGCTCGGCAAACCCGGCGGCGGCGGGCGCCACGCCAACAGCTACGGCATCCCCGAGCCCGCTCACGCCTACGCGCAGCCTCAGACCGCCGGCGCCCCCGGAGCAGTGGTCGCCCCCTTGCCCTCCGCCCAGAACGGGCCTGTCTACGCCAAAGCCATCCAGAAGCGGGTTCCGTGTGCCTACGACAAGACCGCTCTGGCGCTCGAGGTAAGCGCTCCGTGTGTCACCCTCGGTCTGGGATGGGCGGCCATCTTGTCTCTCAGGGGTCCGATCACTACTCTCAAAGTTTCCGCTCCGTTTATTGGGAAATCCCGATACGGGCATATCTTGATTGATGAGAGATTGAAATTATTATTATTATTATATAGCGCGGTACATAGAATCGTAGAGTTGGAAGAGACCACAAAGGCCATCCAGTCCAACCCCGCTGCCATGCAGGAACTCCTAATCAAAGCATACTTTTTGCTTCCCTCACGATCCCACCAAAAGCTCTTCCTACCTCACAATGCTGATGCTGCTAGAAACCCTCCCCATTAGACAGAGGATGGGGAGAGAAGGAAGGCAGGAAGGAGCTTAGAAAGACCCTCACTATGAGGCACGCTGTTAACGGAGGTGCGCCTGTAGATGATATCCAGGTATGCCTGTATCGGGATTTTCCAGTAAATGGAGTGGAAACTTTGAAGGTACTGGTTGGCCCATGGAGAAAAGGAGACCAGTAACCCCTCTGGCCAGGCTCTACTGGTGAGATACCTGCCTTACTGGTGTGACGTTGGGTCAGTGGGGTGGCGGGTATCGGGCGGACGCGTTTTGGACCCATCTTGCCAGTGCGATCTTTGATTAAATTTCCTTGCCGTGTGGGAAATTTTTTAATCTGGAATATTCCAAAATTCATGGGTGGCTGAGACAGTGGCACCTTGCTGTGAAGGGATATGCGTGTGCTCCCATACACACCCCCTTTGTGTTGGGCAGCCACTTCCTCTCGGACGACGCCAGAGCCGGCGACCTCGATGCGCGTGCCGTGGTTTCCCGCTTGGCGCAAGACGGTGCCCTTCGCTTGTTTGTTTCGTTTTTAGTCACCCCCTCGCATCGAGGTTTTGTGGGAAACCTTTGAGCGGAAACAGGGTCAGACATTTATGG
>JANUYF010000013.1:20905000-20984673 GCA_026167975.1 Phrynosoma blainvillii
CGGAACGCGCAAAGTGTCCCGAAAAAAATAAATATCGATAATTTTCTCTTAATTTCAACCATCTCACGCCCAAATTGTGTGTTTTTGTGTGCGTTCATATACTCTCAATAAAACATTAACATCCAAAATTAATTAAGCAACCGGTTTGTTATATTTGACTCTTGAAAGATGACCGAAAAGACTGCAAATCCCATCATTCGCGGGAGTTGGAAGTCCCATCGTCATCCCTCTTAAATAAAGATAAAAATGGGAATTATAATAATTTTAAAAATTATTAACAAATGGGGCAGAAAAAAAATATTTTTGCTTTCTTTTGAACTCTTGTATTCGGACCTTTGACATTCCAAGATTCGTTATTGATAATTTCAAATATAATAATTTAAAAAGTAAATTATATATATATATATATATAATAGCCTCCCTTCCCTGGGAAATCCCAATATATATATAAAAATCCATATATATATATGGCACTATAATACTTATTTTTAAAATATTTTCTTCCTGGATTCAAATCTCTTTGCTTACTTTAATTTACTTTCAAATCTCAAATCTGAAAAAAGGAGGGGTTTGAAAGTTAAATTTATTCATTTTGGCATTTCGAGCTCCATTTGCAGCAGATGTATAGTTAGCTGAGGACGAAAGTGGGAGGAGGAGGAGGAGGAAACCGGGGCATTTTAAATATATATATATATATTGCATCATTTTAAATATTTTTCCCTCACCGTCTGCCGTTCCTTCCTTGCTCCCGGAAGTCTTTTGCGAAAGGATTCTTGTAGATTTTGAGGGTCGTGATCTCCGAAGGAAGGAAGGAAGAGATAATAATGTCGTTTATTAACATATGTTATTATTATTATCCTTTGAATTAACTCCTGTCTAATCCGTACTTTAGTTCGGACACATGCTGTAACCTCATGAAAACTACACATCCCAGGATTCCACAGGAATTCATGCATTAATTTTATATATATATTGCAAACTACAACTCCCAGTAAACTACAAATCCCAGGATTTATTTTGCACAGAGCCATCGTTGCTTTTAAAGCAGTGTCACATTAATTCTGCATTGCAGACGCAGCCTATTAGTGCAAAACCACAAATCCCAAAAAACTACACATCCCAGAAAACTACAAATCCCTAGGATTCCCATTGCATGGAGCGATCGTGGCAGTCGAAGGGGTGGTCAAGCTGCATCGATTCTGCATTACAGATGCAGCCTAGGACCTACTGCAAGCTACAAATCCCGGCAAACTATAAATCCCAGGGCTTTCATCAATGCAGTTAATGGGGTTTCAAGCTGCATTAACTCTGCAGTAAATGCAGGGTTGTCCGGGTTGCATGTATTTATTAATCTGAATTAATTAATACCCTCCTCTTCTCCCAGTTTTGGAATAAATAGAGGATTGCAAGTGCAACCCAGGCCTCCCCTGAAGGGGTGTCGTTGGATGCAATTTTTGTGGTAGGCTCTCGAACCCGCACCTCATTCTGGTAGGCCGTGATGGAAGTGAAGGAGGACAAATGCAGAAAATTATGAGGACAAGAAGGGGGATGATATATGGAATTTTAGTCCCGATTAATCCTCTGCCTTCTCGCTTTCACAGCTGCTTTTAAAAAGTCCCGGTTTCTCTCCTCTTCCTCCCGCCTTCGTCTTCAGCTTAATTCAGTTGCTGCAAACCAAAATTTCGAAATAAATCAAGGACGGAGAGGCGATAATTCAGAAGGTCATCTGGTCAGTTTGACCATAATGTGTCCCGTTTTTTTTCAGCAGTGAAAGATTTAGACACACACATATATAATGGACGTACGTGGCCTTGCTGGTCAAGCGTGTTGTTGGTTAGTTTCAGCTTTTGGAAGGAGACGACTTCCTTCGTCCAGTGGCCACCCAAGGCCGGAGAGTCCGGGTGGACATACGTCCGGCACGGAGGCTGGGTTTCGGCCTTTCCGGCCACTTCCCACCGGTCCTTGTTCCACTGGACAGGGAGAGAAATTTAATTTAATTTAATTTTAATTGATTTGATACATATTAAGTCTATTGGATAATTAGGCGGCCAAATTATTTTACTAGGAACGAGATCAATAATCAATGGTTAATTGATATAAATCAATATGATAATTTATGTATCAATGTATTATTAAACATATGAAACCACTGAATGATTAATCAATTGCGTAATTAGTTTATCGCACTATTGGATTATTGAAATAAATAATCAATGGAATGATTAATATGTATTGATGCATTGGATAATTAGCATATTGAATTATTGCGCTATTAAATGGATGAAACAAATGATTGATGCATATCGTCCAATTGGGTAATTCGTTTGTACAATTATTGGTTATTGATCGTATGAAACCCTTATTCTGACCTTGTATCGGAAATTATCAATGAGGACGAAATCGACTATCATGAGATATTTGGTGTGAGCGGTCAGTCCGGTCACTATGATCTTGCACTGCGGAAACCTCCTGGCAATTAAATACAAAACAATCGGGGAAATAATTAGCATTTTCATCAGATGACCATCAGGTTTGTCTATCACATGGGTCAGACTAGATGACCCTAGGGCTCCCAAGCCGAAGCGGTCAGACTACATGACCACCCAGTTTTTCTCCCACAGGAGTCACACTAAATGTCCCTTGGGTTTTTCTCTCTCTGGGATGAGACTGGATGACCCTTCAGGTCTTTCACATAGGGGTCAGACTAGATGTCCCTCCGGTTTTTTTTACATAGGTGTCAAAGTAGATGTCCCTCCGGGTTTTTTTGACATGGGGTCAGACTAGATGTCCCTCTGTTTTTTTTACATAGGGGTCAGACTAGATGTCCCTCTGTTTTTTTTACATAGGGGTCAGATTAGATGTCCCTCTGGTTTTTTTTACATAGGGGTCAGACTAGATGTCCCTCAGGTTTTTTTTACATAGGGGTCAGACTAGATGTCCCTCTGGTTTTTTTACATAGGGGTCAGACTAGATGTCCCTCTGGTTTTTTTTTACATAGGGGTCAGACTAGATGTCCCTCCGGGTTTTTTTACATAGGGATCAGACTAGATGTCCCTCTGGTTTTTTTACATAGGGGTCAGACTAGGTGTCCCTCGGGTTTTTTTTACATAGGGGTCAGACTAGATGTCCCTCTTTTTTTTACTTAGGGGTCAGACTAGATGTCCCTCTGGTTTTTTTTAACATAGGGATCAGACTAGATGTCCCTCCGGTTTTTTTTACATGGGGGTCAGACTAGATGTCCCTTCGGTTTTTTTTTTTACATAGGGGTCAGACTAGATGTCCCTTCGGTTTTTTTTTTTTACTTAGGGGTCAGATTAGATGTCCCTCTTTTTTTTTACTTAGGGGTCAGACTAGATGTCCCTCTGTTTTTTTTTACAAAGGGGTCAGACTAGATGTCCCTCCGTTTTTTTTATATATGGGTAAGACTAGATGTCCCTCCGGGGTTTTTTACATAGGGGTCAGACTAGATGTCCCTCTGCTTTTTTTTATATAGAGGTCAGACTAGATGTCCCTCTGCTTTTTTTTATATAGGGGTCAGACTAGATGTCCCTCTGGTTTTTTTACATAGGGGTCAGACTAGATGTCCCTCGGGTTTTTTTTACATAGGGGTCAGACTAGGTGTCCCTCGGGTTTTTTTACATAGGGGTCAGACTAGATGTCCCTCTGTTTTTTTTTTTACTTAGGGGTCAGACTAGATGTCCCTCTGGTTTTTTTTTACATAGGGGTCAGACTAGATGTCCCTCCGTTTTTTTTTACATAGGGATCAGACTAGATGTCCCTCCGGTTTTTTTTACATGGGGTTCAGACTAGATGTCCCTTCGGTTTTTTTTTTTTTACATAGGGGTCAGACTAGATGTCCCTTCGGTTTTTTTTTTTTACTTAGGGGTCAGATTAGATGTCCCTCTTTTTTTTTTTACATAGGGGTCAGACTAGATGTCCCTTCAGTTTTTTTTTTTTACTTAGGGGTCAGATTAGATGTCCCTCTTTTTTTTTACTTAGGGGTCAGACTATATGTCCCTCTGGGTTTTTTTACATAGGGGTCAGACTAGATGTCCCTCCGTTTTTTTTATATAGGGGTAAGACTAGATGTCCCTCCGGGGTTTTTTACATAGGGGTCAGACTAGATGTCCCTCTGGTTTTTTTTATATAGGGGTCAGACTAGATGTCCTTCCGTGGTTTTTTTTTTTATATATAGGGGTCAGACTAGATGTCCCTCGGGTTTTTCTCTCTCAGGGATGAGGGTAGATGACCCTTTAGGTCTTTACAAATAGGGGTCAGACTAGATATCCCTCTGTTTTTTTTTTATATATATATAGGGGTCAGACTAGATGTCCCTCCGGTTTTTTTACATAGGGGTCAGACTAGATGTCCCTCCGGTTTTTTTTTTTACATAGGGGTCAGACTAGATGTCCATCCGATTTTTTTTACATAGGGGTCAGACTAGATGTCCCTCCGTTTTTTTTTAAATAGGGGTCAGACTAGATGTCCCTCTGTTTTTTTTTACATAGGGGTCAGACTAGATGTCCCTCTGTTTTTTTTATATAGGGGTCAGACTAGATGTCCCTCTGTTTTTTTTTACATAGGGGTCAGACTAGATGTCCCTCCGTTTTTTTTATATAGGGGTCAGACTAGATGTCCCTCTGTTTTTTTTTACATAGGGGTCAGACTAGATGTCCCTCTGTTTTTTTTTTACATAGGGGTCAGACTAGATGTCCCTTCGGGTTTTTTTTATATAGGGGTCAGACTAGATGTCCCTCTGGGTTTTTTTACATAGGGGTCAGACTAGATGTCCCTTCGGGTTTTTTTTATGTAAGGGTCAGACTAGATGTCCCTCCGGGTTTTTTTACATAGGGGTCAGACTAGATGTCCTCCCGGGTTTTTTTACATAGGGGTCAGACTAGATGTCCCTCCGGGTTTTTTTACATAGGGGTCAGACTAGATGTCCTTCTGATTTATTTTACATAGAGGTTATATATATGGTGCCCTTTAACTGAATACCTGTGGGAGGAATTATGATCACTTGATAAAAAAAGTTTTATTTTTCTTGACATGACCGATTCCTATTCTGTGCACTTCATTACACTGACTGAGCTGGCAGAAGAGGGTTTGATTAGATGGCCTTTGAGGGGTCCCTTACAATTCTAGGGTCCTATCTATCCCTGCATGGCAAAAGGGGTTGACTAGATGTCCTTTGAGGGTCCCCTCCAATTCTAGGGTCTTATGTATCCCTGCATGGCAAAAGGGGTTGACTAGATGTCCTTTGAGGATCCCCTCCAATTCTAGGGTCTTATGAGAAACAGGAGAACCCAGGGAGGGGGGGGAAGATACCGGACTCTCTGGGAGATAGGGGGGTTCACACTCTCTCAGCCCCAGAGAGAAGCAGGCGATCAAATGTTGTTCGGCGGGGGGCGGGAACGGTGAGGAAAAGGAACTCTCGTCGGGAGGTGCTCCTAGACATGTTTCCGTGGGAACTGTGACGACACGGAACTTTCTCGGGGTGCATGTTTCCGTGGGGGACGGGAGAGTGGAAGGACTCTTGCCGCAGCTCTATTGCTCAGCCGTTGCCTAGAACGGCTCCATAAAGGCGGTCTGGGCCTCTAAGAGGGATTCCTAGAGCGTACAGTGGTGACGCTCTAGGCTTGGCTCTCTGTTGCAGGCCCTCTGAAATTATGGTTCCTAGAACGTCTCCATGGCGACGCTCTAGTCATTGGCTCTCGGAGGTCCGGCCCTCTAAGATGGGATTCCTAGAGCGTCGTGTGTTGACGCTCTAGGCTTCCGCACACTGTTGCCGGATCTGTGAGAATGAAACTCCTAGAAAGTCTCCATGGCGGCGCTCTAGTCATCTGCACTCGGAGGGCCGGCCCTCTAAGCAAGATTCCTAGAGCGTCGAGTAGTGACGCTCTAGGGTTCCGCACATTGGTGCCGGCCCTCTAAGACTGAAGCTCCTAGAACGTCTCCATGGTGACGCTCTAGCCAACTCCACTCGATGAGCTGACCCTCTAAGATGGGATTCCTAGAGAGACACATGGGGACACTCTAGCCTTCCACAATTTTGTAGCAGGCCCTCTGAGTAATTTCACTCCTAGAGTGTCTCCAAGCCGACGCTCTGGGCCTGTGCACCTCTCTCTGCCCACCCCTTGGCTCCTCCCCCGCCCTTTCGCCCCGCCCCTAATCTGCCTGCCATGTGGGCGGGGCTCTATGTGAGACCGAGCGAAGGGCGGGGCTAGCGTGGGGCGGGAATAAAAGGCGGGAAAATCAAAGCAAGCGGCGACGGCGGCGGCGGCATTCGGGAGAGAGAGAAAAAATGGCGGCGCCTCAGAGAGAGAAAGAGCGAGAGAGCGCGCGCAGGCGGTATGTGTTTGTGTGGAGATGCTTCAATGGCCGAACGACATTAAGGAAGGAAAAGGGAGGGTTGGGGTCCTTCTTCTCCTGAGGGAGCCTTTGACTTGAGGGCCTTTGAGGCGTCGAAGGCGGGCGAGGAGCCTCTTCCTCTCTTTCTGAGGCGAAGGAGGGCCGCCATTTTGGGGGCTGAGGGAGAGGCAGAGAGAAGGAGGGAGGCTTTTCTGGGGTGAAGGATTGGGGGTCCTCCAGAGCTGTCCTGAGGGAGGGTCCTTTATTTCCTTCGTTCCTAATTTCTCTCTTTTCCTCCAAAGGAATGGAGGCGGAAGGAAGGAGGAGGAAGAGAGGAGCCTGGGGTTCTCAGAAAGAAGAAGAAACAGCCCTCGAGGAAGGAAGGAAGGAAGGAAAATGCAGGAATGGCCAAGAGGACGAAGGAGAAGAAGAAGAATACGCAAAGTAAGGGAAATATATATATATATATATATATATATATATATACACACTGTATATATTTTATCTTATCTCCATTAAGAGCCTTCACAGACAGCCAGACATAATGCCCCTTGAGGCCACTTTATTTGCCCTGCTTCAGTGCTAGGGAATCATGGGAATTGTATTTTTTTTCTGGGACATTGTGCCTTCTCTCTCAAAAAGCTCTGGTGCCACAATAAACTACAGTTCCCATGATTCCATAGCACTGAGTCAGGACAATTAAAGTGGCCTCAAGCTGCATTATTTCTGGCAGTCTGTAAAGGACCTAAGTCTACAACTCTCTGAGGCAGCAGGACAATATTGTGTATGACAGGCTGAAGGCAGAGGATGGATACAGCCCCAAATGCTGAGACTCAGAAAGAGGCAGAGAAAGGTGTTTCTTTTGTGCCATCCTTTTCCGTCTTAGGTCCAAAACACACTGCAAAAATAGTCCAGTTTGAGACCACTTTGACTGCCTTGCCTCAGTGCTAGGGAATTCTGGGAGCTGTAGTTCTGTGAGACATTGAGCCTTCTCTGTCAGAGAACTTCAGTGACAAATAAACTACAGTTCCTGGGGTTCCCTAGCACTGACCAGGACAGTTATAGCAACCTCAAACTGAAAATTTTATGGGGGTCCTGCACTGCTAATGCCAGCAAATGTGGAGGGCACCTGTAGTTCATGAACGAAAACACACACACACACACACACATATATATATATATATATATATATATATATATATATATATAGTGCATCCCTTTGCTCCTACTTTCCCTGCTGTGGTTCCCTCCTGTAGAAACTTGGGATGCATAGTTTGGTGAGAGCCCTGGTGCTATGGTCCAGGGGAGTGGATTATTATTATCATTATCATTCTGTTTGTTTATATTCCACCTTCCTCCCAGTACAGGGATTCAAGGCAGCTAACAAATTAAAACAGGACAAAACATTAAAAACACAAATTTAAAAAAACAAGCAATTTAAAAAAACAATTATTTCTAAAATAAAAATTTATACCTTTGTACAATATATATTATTTACCAATATATCTCTTTTTCCATTTCTTTCTTTCTTATCTGCTAATATATGTGAGGACAAAAGCATATTTAACTACCTAGATGTAAGCTAATTTAAAGGACTCAATCCCTTTGTAGATTTATTCCTTGCATAAATATTACATATGTGTTTAAACTTGACTTTGTACTGTTGAACTCTTAGTATTTAGAAATCTAATTTTGTTTCCATATTTGCCTAGTTTGTCTGATTTTTGTACCATAAATGTCATCAATTTTTCCCAGTTCTCCTGATAATCTTTGGAGGTCTTGAAATAAGAGGATGGACAGTCATCTTTCAGGACCGCTTCTGCTGCGAATTCCCACACGGCGTTTAATGGGGTCAAAATAGTTGTCCTCTGAAGGTCCCTTCCAGTTCTGTGGTTCTACGATTCTCCCGGATTAGCTTCCAGTAGAGAGCCAGTGTGGTGGAGTAGTTTGAACCCTGGGCTATGTCTCGTCTATGAAAACTGCTGGCTGATCCTAGGCAAGTCACACTCTCTCAGCCTCAGTGGAAGGCCATGCCAAACCCCCGCTGAAGAAACTTGCCAAGAAAACCCGCTGATTGGTTTGCCTTGGGGTCTCTATAAGTCAGAAATGGCTTGAAGGCCCCCAGCAACAAAGGTTTTCACAGGGCTTTCTTGGGAGGATTTCTTCAGAGGAAGTTTGCCATTGCTTTCCACTGAGGCTGCTGAGAGAGTGTGACCTGCCCAAGGCCAGCCAGTGCGTTTCTGTGGCTGAGTCGAGGGGACTTGACTGTATGGCGTTTGGGGTGTATTCCAACTCAAGGATCCTATGTATCCCTTCTGGAAGATGTGTTTGTGTGTGTCGAGAGGAGCTACAAGCCAGTTGCTTTCCTGACCCCCTTCCACATAAGGGCTTAGATTGTGAGTTCCTGCATGGTGGAATAGGGTTGGACTAGATGGCCTTTGGAGTCTCTTCCAATTCTAGGATGCTATGTATCCCTTTTGGCAGGTGTGTTTCAAGAGGAGCTACAAGCCAGTTGTTTTCCTGGCCCCCTTGCCACTGGCGTGCTTAGATTGTGAGTTCCTGCATGGCAGAAGAAGAGAGTTGGACTATATGGCCTTTGGGGTCTCTTCCAACCCTAGGATCCTATGTATTCCTCCATGGCAGAAGAAGGGTTGGACTGGATGGACCTTGTAGGTGCCTTCCAACTCTGGGAAACTATGGGCTTTTACAGACTGCCAAAAATAGTGCACATTAAATTGAGGCACTGCCCTGGCTCAGTGCTAGGGAATCATGGGAACTGTATTTTATTGTGGCACCAGAGCTCTCTGACAGAGAAGGCTCAATGACTCAGAGAAATATACAGTTCCCACAATTCCCTAGCACTGAGGCAGGACAGTTAAAGTGCCCTCAATTTGCACTATTTCTGGCAGACTGTAAAGGCCCTAAGTGTCCCCCCCCCCCATGGCGGAAGTGGGTTGGACTGGAAGGCCTTTGAGTGTCCCATCCCAACCTATGAATCCTTCTTCCATGGCAGAAGGAGGTTGGAGTGGGAGGCCTTTGAGTGGTTCCTAGCAACACTAGGAAACTATGTATCACTTTATGGCAAAGGGGGTTTGACTAGATGTCCTTTGAGAGCTCCCTTCCAATTCTCGTATCCGTTGTATCCCTTCATGGCAAAGGGGGTTTGACCAGATGACCATATTTCATATTATGCATATATGTTATACTCTATTACCTTTCAATCTATTACAGATATATATTGTAAAATAGTTTGCTTAATTTGATATTTTTATAATTCTTGGCATCTATGTATTTCTGCGTGGCAAAAAGCCTAGATGTCCTTTCAAGGGTGTCTTCCAATTCTAGCATCCTATGTATCCCAGCACAACAAAAGGGTGCTGATTAGATGACCATATTTCATTTTATGCATTTATGCTATACTATAATTATATATATATATAGAGAGAGAGAGAGAGAAACTTTGCTTAATTTCATATTTTTATGTTGTTTGTATTTTTAGTAATCTTATTTCCTACTTGATTTTATGTTAAATAAAATATGGGTAGGTAGGAGAGCGGCAGGCTCCTTAGCTGGAAATCTGTAAGAGTGTTGAAGGGGTCACACTGTCTCAGCCTCAGGCGATGGAAAGAGAACGAATCTTGGTACCTATGTATCCCTATGTGCTAAAAGTGCCTTGACTAGATGGCCTTTGAGAGTCCCTTCCATTTCTAGGGTGCTGTATATCTCTTAGTGGCAAAGGGGGCTTGACTAGATGGCCTTTTAGGGTCCCTTCCAGTTCTAGGGTGCTTTATATCTCTTAGTGGCAAAGGGGGCTTGACTAGATGGCCTTGAGGGTCTCAGCAATTAACTCATTTACCTTAGTCTGGCCCGTGAGTTTTTCAGGGGTCCCAATTTTCCACACAAGGGATTCCCATATCCATGGAGCCCCCGGTCTACCTGAACGGCAGACGGGTCCCCTTTGCCTTCCGTCTGGGCGGGGGGAGTGTGAAAAGCCGGAGCCGTTTGGGAAAAGATGAGAGGGATAAGAAGTCCTTGAACTGCCTAATTTCTCTAAGGTCCCGATCTACCCAAAATGGGGTCTGCCTTACCCAGGGAGTCCCCGGTCTACCGGAACAAGGGGCATACGAGCGAGGGGTAGATTTCAGCCGGGGAGAGTGAAAATCCGGAGCCGTTCGTGAGGGTGAAAGAAGAGACAGAAAAAGTTCTATTAAGACTGGAATGCCAGTTTTTCTGGGGCCCTGATCTACGTTACAGGGGGAACCCGTATCCAGGGAGCCTCCGGTCTACCCAAACCAAGGATCCCCCTCCCCGTTTGCCCTCCATTCTCTGAGGGGGGGGGGGGGGTTCTGTTGGCTTCGGGTGAAAGGCGTGACAGATTTTCCATAACCTGGCCTGCGAGTTTTTGGGAGGTCCCAATCTACCGAAAAGGGACTCCTGTACCCAGGGAGGCCCCGGTCTACCCGAACCACATAGGGTTCCCGTTTGCCCTCATTTGAGGACGGAAAGGGCCGGCTCCGCGCCCGGGGATGGCTGGACGGGCAGATTTCAGCCTGGGAGTGTGAAAAGGTAGAGCAGTTTGGGAAGAGAAAAAAGGGATTAAAAGTACTTAAACTGCTCAGCTAATTTCCCTGAGGCCCCGATCTACCCAGAAGGGAGGTGAGATCTACCTTATCCAGGGGGCCCCGGTCTACCTGAACGACGGATGTGTCCCCTTCCCTTGCGCTCTATTGGAGGAGCGAGGGGCCCTGTTTTGCTCCCGGGGATGGCTGGGCGGGTAGATTTCAGCCGGGGAGTCAGAAAAGCCGGAGCCATTCTGAAAGGGGGAAAGAAGGGACATAAAAAGTCCTCTTAATTGGGGATTGCCACTTTTTCTAGGTTTATGGACAGTTTTTCCTGGGTCCTCGATCTACCTTAAAGGGGGACAGCCGTATCCAGGGAGCCCCCGGTCCATCTGAACCACGGATGCCACCCCTTTTGCCCACTTTCGTAGGAGCGCGGGGGCCCACTTCGCATCTGCAATGGGCGTGTAGGTTTCCCCCGGGGAGTGTGAAGGTCCACAACAGCTCAGGAGATGTTGAAGTCAGCTTTTCGGGGGTCCCGATCTACAAATAAAGGGGACTATGTACGCAGGGAGCCCCTGGTTTATCCGAAGGAAGGACGGGGCCCATTTGCCTATCGCCCTTTCATAGGAGCGAGGGGTCCTGTTGTTCGCCTGTCCTGGGAGAGTAGCTTTCTATCGGAAGATATGAAAAAATAGTGCATCTGGCCCCGAGATTTTCGAGGGTCCCGATCTACCAAGAAAGGAACCCCTGTATCAAGGCACCCTAGGGTCTACCAGAATGGGGGGGCCTTGTTTGCCTGCTCCTTTTGGAGGAGCGAGGGGGCCTGCTTTGTCCCCGGGAATGGGGTGTGTGTGTTAGGTTTTCACTGATGGGTGTGAATAATTAAGATTATAGTGTGAAAGGAACCTAGAAAGTCAGTTTTACGGGGGTCCAGCTCTACCAGGAAAGGGGACCACTGTACCCAGAGAGCCCTGGTCTACCCGAATGGGCTCCGTTTGCACTAAGCTCTCTCGGAGGAGCAAGGGGGTCCGCTTAGGTATCCCGGATGGGCGTTTGTTTCCACTGAGTGTGCAGGGCTGTCATGTTTTAAAAAGCCATGAAACGTCGGGCCTCTTTTCCGGGGGTCCCGATCTACCATAAAAGAGGACCGCCGTAGCCAGAGAGCCCCCGGTTTACCTGTGACGGTCTCCATTTGCTTGTAATGATTTTGGAGAATAGAGGCGACCCGCTTTGTGTCCAGGAATGGCTGGTAGGTTTCTGCCTTGGGGAGTGTGTAGAGAGGGGATGGTTAGGAAGAAGGGGGTGGGAAAGAAAAATAACACAGCCAGCCAGTATTTTGGGGGTCCCGATCTACCAGAAAAGGGGGCCGCCATACCCAGGGAACTCCCGGTCTACCCTAACGGTAGACTGGCCCTGTTTGCTGTCCATTATTTTGTAGGATCGAGCGTGCCTGCTCTGCGCCTGGGCATGGTCGTATGTCTCCCCCTGGGTGAGTGGACCCGGGACAATTCAGGATGGAATGAAAGGGATAAAAAAATTCCCTTGATGCCACCAGCCAGTTTTCCGGGGGTCCCGGTCTATCAAAAACGGGGTCCACCTCACACTTGGAGCCCCGGTCTACCTGAAGGACGGCTGGGTCTCATTTGCCTTCTGCTCTATCGGAGGAGTAGACCTCAGCTGAGAAGTGTGAAAACGGGGAGCCATCCAGAACAGGGAACAGACATAAAAAGCTCCCGTAAACTGGATTCCCAATTTTTCGGGGGTTCCAATCTACTTATGGGGGGGGGCCTGTTTTCAGGGAGCCCCCAGTCTACCCAAACTTCATATGGTCCCCGTTTGCCCTCCGCTATTTCAGCAGAGCGAGGGGGCGCACTTTGCCCCAGCAGATGGGCTTGCATGAGTTTTTTTGGAGGTCCCAATCTACTGAAAAGGGACTCCTGTACCCAGGGAGGCCCTGGTCTACCCGAACCACATACGATTCCCATTTGCCCTCATTGGAGGACGGAAAGGGCCGGCTCCGCGCCTGGGGATGGGCGGGTAGGTTTTCCCGGGGAGTTTTAAGAGCAGGGATCGTTAGGGAGAAGGTGAGAGAGATAGAAATTCTTATCAAGCCAGCCATTTTTTCGGGGGTCCCGATCTACTACAAAGGGAGGCCACATTATTTCGGGAGCCCATGGTCTATCCGTACGACGGACAGGCTCCAGTGGCCCTCTGCTCTTTGGAGGAGCCAGGGGCCTTTTTTCGCGCCCGGGGCTGGGGAGTGTGAAAAGCTAGAGCCGTTTGGGAAGAGAGAAGAGGAATTAAAAGCACTTAAACTGCTCGGCTAATTTCCCTGAGGCCCCGATCTACCCAGAAGGGAGGGGGGGTCTACCTTATCCAGGGGGCCCCGGTGTACCTGAACAGCGGATGTGTCCCCTTTGCCTTGCGCTCTATTGGAGGAGCGAGGGAACTTGTTTTGCTCCCTGGGATGGCTGGGCAGGTAGATTTCAGCCGGGGAGTCAGAAAAGCCGGAGCCATTCTGAAAGGGAAAGAAGGGAAATAAAAAAGTCCCCTTAATTGGGGATTGTTGTCACTTTTTCTGGGTTTATGGATAGTTTTTCTGGGGCCTCGATCTACATTAAAGGGAGACTACCGTATCCAGGGAGCCCCCGGTCCATCTGTACCACGGATGCCCCCCCCCTTTGCCACAGGACAGAGGGGGGCCCAAGTCAGCTTTTCGGGGGTCCCGATCTACAAATAAAGGTGACTTGATGTATGCAGGGAGCCCCCGGTTTATCCGAACGGAGGACGGGCCCCGTTTGCCCATCTCCCTTTCATAGGAGCGAGGGGTCCTGCTCTTCGCCTGTGCTTCCTGCTGGGAGATATGAAGAAATAGTAGATCCGGCCCGAGTTTTTCGAGGGTCCCGACCTACCAAAAAGGAATCCCTGTATCCAGGCATCCTAGGGTCTACCAGAACAGCGGGCCTCGTTTGCTTGCTCCTTTTGGAGGAGCGAGGGTCCTGCTTCGGGTCCAGATCTACCAGAAAAGGGGGCCACTGTAGCGAGGGAGTCCTGGTCTACCCGAATGACGAGCGGGCCCCATTTGCACTAAGTTCTCTTGGAGGAGCGGGAGGGTCCGCTTAGCTTTCCCGGATGGGCATTTGTTTCCACCGGGGAGTGTGCAGGCCTCCATATTTCACAAAGCTATGAAAGTTGTCTGGCCTCTTTTCCGGGGGTCCCGATCTACCATAAAAGGGGACCGCCGTAGCCTGGGAGCCCCCGGTTGACCTGAATGATGGTCTCCATTTGCTTTTAATGATTTTGGAGAATAGAGGCGACCCGCTTTGTGTCCAGGAATGGCTGGTAGGTTTCTTTCTGGGCAGTGTGTAGAGAGGGGATAGTTAGGAAGGGGTGGGTGGAAAAGAAAAAAAAGAAAAATTCATTAACCCAGCCAGTATTTTGGGGGTCCCGATCTACCAGAAAAGGGGCTACCATACCCAGGGAACTCCCGGTCTACCATAACGATAGACTGGCCCTGTTTGCCCTCCATTGTTTTGGAGGATCGAGTGTGCCTGCTCTGTGCCCGGGGAATGGGCGTATGTCTCCCCCGGGGAGTGTGGACCTGGGACAGTTCAGGATGGAGTGAAAGGGATAAAAAATTCCCTTGATGCTACCAGCCAGTTTTCCGGGGGTCCCGGTCTGTCAAAAAGGGGGTCCACCTCACACTTGGAGCCCCGGTCTACCTGAAGGACGGCTGGGTCTCATTTGCCTTCTGCTCTATCGGAGGAGCAGACATCAGCTGAGAAGTGTGAAAACTGGGAGCCATCCAGAACAGGGAACAGATATAAAAAGCCCCCTTAAATTGGATTCCCAATTTTCGGGGGTCCCGATCTACTTATAGGGGGAAACTGCTGTTTCCAGGGAGCCCCCAGTCTACCCAAGCTAGATATGGTCCCCGTTTGCCCTCCGCTATTTTAGCAGAGCGAGGGGGCACACTTTGCCCCTGCGGATGGTCAGGTAGGTCTCTGCTTTTGGAGTGAAAAGAGCTAGGACCATACACAGGGTGAAAATACAAAAAAGTCTCAATATGGCCAGCCAGTTTTCTGGAGGTCCCGGTCAACGTAAAGGTGGGGCTGCCTTACATAGGGACCCTCCTGTCTAACGGATGGGCCCGGTTTGCTTTCTTTTCCAATGCAGGAACGAGGGTGCCTGTTCCGCACACCTGGTTATGAAAAGGATATGGAGTTGCCTTAATCAATCCACTTTTCCTGGGGGTCCCGATCTACTCAGAAAGGGGCTGCCGTACCCAAGGAGCCCCTGGTCTACCTGTGCAATGAAGGGGCCATTTTGCTTGCCTTCCTTTTGTAGGAGCAAGGGGTTCCTGCTCTTTGCATGAGGCTGGGAGTGCACATTTCCCTCAGAAAATATAAAAACCCATTAAATCCAGCATGCAAGTTTTTGGGGGTCCTGATCTCCCAGAAAAGGAACCCCTGTACCAAGGGAGCCTTGGGTTTAACTGAGATGGGCTTTGTTTGCCTGCCGCTCTTCACAGGAGAGAGGAGTCCGCTCTGTGCCTGTGGCTGGGCGGGTTGGTTTCCGCTGGAGAGGAGCAGGAATTTTATAAAAGGTGAAAAGGAAAAAAATATTCCCTTAATGCAGCCACATTTTTTGGGGGGTCCCAGTTTACCAAAAAAGGGGGCTGCCGTACCCAGGAAGCCCCCGGTTTAGTTGAAAGATGGCCCCCGTTTGCCCTCCACTGTTTTGTAGGAGCGAGGGGGCCCACTTTGTCACGGGATGGGCGTGTAGGTTTCCGCCTGGGAGTGTGAAGGGCCGCCATAGTTCCATAAATTGGGAAATGGATAGAAAATCCCCATAATCTGGCCATCCAGAATTTAGGGCATCCCGGTCAACCACAAAATGGACCCTGTACCCAGGGAGTCCCCGGTCTACCAGAATGACGGATGGTGCCTTTTTGCTCTCCGCTATTTTGGTTGAGCGAATGGGCCTGCCCTGCCCTTGGGGATGGGCAGGTAGGTTCTCCTCCCCCCGGTGGAGTGTAGAGCCGGTACTATATAGGAAAGGGGTGAAAGTACCAAAAAAAAAACCCCTCTTAATACGGCCAGCCAGTTTTCCGGGGGTCCCGGTCTACCTAAAGAGAGGCCGCCCTACACAGGGAACCCCCTGTCTGCTCTACCGAGGGACGGGCCCCGTTTGCCATCCATTCTATCATAGGAGAGAGGGTGCCCGCTCCGCGCATGTAGAATCATAGAATCATAGAGTCGGAAGACACCCCAAGAAGGGCCATCCAGTCCAACCCCAATATGCCATGCAGGAACTCCCAATCAAAGCATCCCTGACAGATGGCCATCCAGCCTCTGCTTAAAGACCTCCAAGGAAGGAGACTCCACTACTCTCCGAGGGAGAAGTGTGTTCCACTGTCGAACCGCCCTCACTGTCAGGAAGTTCCTCCTAATGTTGAGCTGGAATCTCTTTTCTTGCAGCTTGCATCCATTGTAGCCTTTTAAACCCAATACCTGTGTAAAAAACAGAGCACACACTTGATTTTTTTTTTTATTTGTGTTGCCATAACCAATTGCTATTAAACTGATTGTGATGGCAAAGGAGGCTTTGACTAGATGGCCTCTGAGGGTCCCTTCTAGGTCTAGGGTGCTTTATTTCTTAGTGGCAAAGGGGTCTTGACTAGATGGCCTCTGAAGGTCCCGGCAATTAACTAATTTACCTTAGTCTGGTCCACGAGCTTTTCAGGGGATCCCAATTTACCACAAATGGGACTCCCATATCCAGGGAGCCCCCGGTCTACCTGAACGGCGGACGGGTCCCCTTTGCCTTCCGTCTGGGCGGGTAGATTTCAGCGGGGAGTGTGGAAAGCCGGAGCCGTTTGGGAGGGGGAAAGAAGAGACAGGAAAAATTCTATCAGACTGGAATGCCAGTTTTTCTGGGGCCCTGATCTACCTTAAAGGGGAACTGCCGTATCCAGGGAGTCCCCCCTGTCTTCCCAAAGCACGGATTCCCCCCATTGCCCTCGATTCCTGCCCTGCGAGCTTTTCGGAGGTCCCAATCTACTGAATAGGGACTCCTGTACCCAGGGAGGCCCTGGTCTACTTGTGCGACGGATGGGCCATTTTGCCTGCCGCCCTTTTGTAGGAGAAAGGGGTTCCCGCTCTTTGCATGAGGCTGGGAGTGTACATTTCCCTCAGAAAATCTAAAGACCCATTAAATCCAGCTAAGTTTTTGGGGGTCCCGAACTACCAGAAAAGGAACCCCTGTACCAAGGGAGCCTCGGGTTTAACTGAGATGGGCTTTGTTTGCCTGCCGCTCTTCAGAGGAGAGAGGGGTCCGCTCTGCCTGTGGCTGGGCGGGTTGGTTTCCGCTGGAGAGGAGCCGTGACTTTGAGAAAAGATCCCCTTAACCCAGCCAGGTTTTCGGAGGTCCCAGTCTATCAAAAGGAGGGCAGCCTCACACATGGACCCCCGGTCTATCTTTATGAGAGATGGGTCCCCTTTGCCTTCTCATTGGAGGAGCGAGGGGCCCTGCGAAAAGCCAGAGCCGTCCGTAACAGGAAGCGACATAAAAAGTCCTCTCAAACTGGATTCCCGATTTTTCGGGGGTTCCGATCTACATATAAGGGACTGCCTCATCCAGAGAGCCCCCGGTCTACCCTAAGCACAGCTGGGGTGTTTGCCCGCCACTTTGAGGTGCGAGGGGGCCTGTTTCCCGCCTGGCAATGGGTTTCCGCTGGGGAGTGTGAATGGCCGAGATGGTAATTAAATGTTAAGAAGCAAGTAAATCTTTAATTCAGCAGCCATTTTTTCGGGGGTCCCGGTTTACAAAAAAGGGGCTGCTGTACCTAGGAAACCCCCGGTCTACCTGAAAGATGGTCGCCCCCCCCCCCCATTCGCCTTTACTGTTTTGTAGGAGCGAGGGGGCCCACTTTGTCACGGGATGGGCGAGTAGGTTTCCACCGGGGAGTGTGAAGGGCCACCATAGTTCCATAAATTGTGAGATGTATAGAAAATCCCCATAATCTGGCTATCCAGTATTTCGGGCGTCCCGGTCAACCACAAAAGGGGACCCTGTACCCAGGGAGTCCCCGGTCTACCAGAATGACAGATGGTGCCTGTTTGCTCACCGCCAATTTAGTGGAGCGAGGGGGCCTGCCCTGCCCTTGGGGATGGGCACTTAGTTCTCCTCCCCCCCGGTGGAGTGTAGAGCCGGTACTATATAGGAAAGGGGTGAAAGTACCAAAAAAACCCTCTTAATACGGCCAGCCAGTTTTCCGGGGGTCCCGGTCTACCTAAAGAGGGGCCGCCCTACACAGGGAACCCCCTGTCTGCTCTACCGAGGGACGGGCCCCGTTTGCCATCCATTCTATCATAGGAGAGAGGGTGCCCGCTCCGCGCATGTGATGCGTTTTAAACCCAATATCTGTGTAAAAAACAAAGCACACACTTGATTTTTTTTTTATTTGTGTTGCCATGACCAATTGCTATTAAACTGATTGTGATGGCAAAGGAGGCTTTGACTAGATGGCCTCTGAGGGTCCCTTCTAGGTCTAGGGTGCTTTATTTCTTAGTGGCAAAGGGGTCTTGACTAGATGGCCTCTCAGGGTCCCTTCCAGTTCTAGGGTGCTTTATATCTCTTAGTGGCAAAAGGGGGCTGGACTAGATGGCCTTTGTGGATCCCTTCCAGTTCTAGGGTTCTTTATATCTCTTAGTGGCAAAAGGGGCTAGACTAGATAGCCTTTGAGGGTCCCTTCCAGTTCTAGGGTGCTATACATCTCTTAGTGGCAAAAGGGGGCTAGACTAGATGGCCTTTGAGGATCCCTTCCAGTTCTAGGGTGCTATACATCTTTTAGTAGCAAAAGGGGGCTAGACTAGATGGCCTTTGAGGGTCCCTTCCAGTTCTAGGGTGCTATACATCTCTTAGTGGCAAAGGGGGCTAGACTAGATGGCCTTTGAGGGTCCCTTCCAGTTCTAGGGTGCTGCATATCACTCAATGGCAGAAGTGGGTTGGATTTTTAGGGAAGGAAAGTAAAAGCGGAGAAGCCGTGGGCAGGGAGAGGAAGAGAGCGGAATTTCTGGAAGAAAGGGTCACACTCTCTCAGCCCCAGTGGGAAGCAGGCGATGGAATATTCCTGTTGTGAGGAGGGGGAACGGGGAGGGAAGGGAACTTGGTCCTGGGTGCATGTTTCTTTGGGGGACGGGAAAGCGGACGGACTTCTTCCGCAACTCTCTCTCCCAGCCCTTGCCTAGAACGGCTCCATAATGGCGTTCTGGGCCTCTGACGTCATAGGGCTGGCCCTCTAAGACTGATTCCTAGAGTGTATAGTTGTGACACTCTGGCTGTCGCACTCTGTGGCAGGCAGGACGGCCCTCTGAGATGTTTCACTCCTAGAGTGTCCCCATGGGGGCGCTCTGGGCCTGTGCACTTGTAGGGCCGGCCCTTTGAGCATGCGCAGTAGCGGTTGGAATTAAGGGGCCAAGGGCCTCTGCGCCCTCCTGTGGCTGCGACGGGACATGACACACTGAGAAGGAATAAAAGGCGCCGCTGCCCAATGGCTTCCTTTGCAGAAAGAAGGCCAGGAGCAGGAAGGAATTTAGAGATTTTTATTTCATTTTTTATTTAAAAATAATCTTTGTTTAATTTTAAATATTACATTTTGCATTCCGTTTTTTGTTGTTTTCAATCTTTACCAGTTTTGCTTAATTTTGCTGTTTTATTTGCATTTCATGTTTCATTTTGTTTTAATTCCTATATTTATTTTACGTTTTATTTCATTTTGGTTTTATTTCTTTCAAAGTTATTTTATCATTTCTCTATCATTTTATTTTATAATTATAATTTAAAGATTGGACCTCTAAGAGAGAGAGATTATTATTTAACTGAAAGAGGAAAAAAGAAATAAAAACGAACAGAAGAAACAAGTAAAATAGAAATACAAAACGTTAACAATTAAATGTAACAAATAAATAAAATATAAGAAAATAAAATAAAGTTAATCAATTCAATTTAAAAGTAGAAGGAAATAAAAAATATTTTCCATGTAAATATAAAATGAAATGAGAATTAAAAATGAAAACGAAATAAAATAATAAAATAAAAAGGATTAATGTTAAACAACAGCATAGAAAAAAGGGAGAGAAAATAAAATAAAATAAAGGAATATTTTTAAGCAAAAGAATTATCATTTATATTTTAAATTTATGTAACTAGAACATATTTTATATTTTACTTATTACATATTTCAATTGACATAAAATATTTTTTATTTTAATTTTAATGTGTTGTAATTTATAATGGATATAGATATAGATAGACAGGTTTGACAGAGGGGTGGGATATAAATAAATCACTGTGTCTGTTTAGAGGAAGTACAAGCTAGTCATTTTCCTTGCCCCCTGCCACTACGGTGCTTAGATTGTGAGTTCTTGCATGGCGGAATTTAGTTGACTAGATGGCCATTGGGGTGTCTTCCACCCTTAGGATCCTATCTATCCCTTCTGGCAGATGTTTGTGTGTGTGTGGAGAGGAGCTACAAACCAGTTGCTTTTCCTTGCCCTTGATACTGGGGTGCTAAGATTGTGAGTTCCTGCATGGCAGAAGAAAAGGGTTGGACTGGATGGCCCTTGGGGGTCCTTTCCAACTCTAGGATTCTATATATTCCTCCATGGAATAGTGGGTTGGAATAGACGGCCCTTGGGAGTGCCTTCCAACTCTAGGAAACTGAGTATTCCCCTCATGACAGAAGTGGGACAGGCAGGATGGCCTTTGAGGACCCCTTCCAACCCTAGGATCTTTATGTATTCCTTCTGGCAGATGTGTTTGTGTCTCTCGAGAGGAGCTACAACACAGATGCTTTCCTGGCCCAATTCCACTGGGGTGCTTAGATTGTGAGTTCCTGCATGCCAGAATACGGTTCGAGTAGATGCCCCTTGGGGTGCCCTTCCTAGTCTAGGAACCTATGTATCCCTCCTGGCATGTATGTTTGTAACTCTATAGAGGAGCTGCAAGCCAGTTGCTTTCCTGCCCCCTTCCACTAGGGTGCTTAGATAGTGAGTTATTGCACGGTGGAATGGGGTTGGACTGGATGGCCTTTGGGGGTATAATCCAAGTCTAGGATCCTTATATATCCCTTCTGGCAGATGTGTTTGTGTTTGTCAAGAGCAGGGGTAGGCAACCTAAGGCCCGGGGGGCGGATGCGCCCCCTCCCTCCCCCCCCCAAGGCTTTTGAACCGGCCCCAGGCCGCCCGCCATGATATTGATTATTGTTGTTATTCCTTGTTCTTGGGGTTTCCTTGGCAAAATCCCCACAGAGGCTTTGCCATGGCTTTTCTGGGGTGAGAGAGTGTGCATGCATATTTTTTAATTTTTAATTTTAAAAAAATCAATTTATTTATTTATTTATTTATTTTTAGTGCTTCGGGCCCCCCCCCCCCCCAATTGTCTGAGAGACAGCAACCCGGTCCCCGGCTCAAAAAGGTTGCCTACCCCTAGTCAAGAGGAACTATAAGCCTGGCCCCATCCCACTGGGGTGTTTAGATTGTGAATTCCTGCATGGCAGAAAGGGAGGGGCTGGACTAGATGGCCCTTGGGATGTCTTCCGACCCTAGGATCCTATGTATCCCTTCTGGCAGATGTGTTTGTGTGTGTGGAGATGAGCTACAGGCCACTCATATTCCTTGCCCCTTGCCATTACGGTGCTTAGATTGTGAGTTCCTGCATGGCAGAAGAAGAGGGTTGGACTGGATGGTTCTTGGAGGTCCCTTCAAACCTTAGGATCCTATGTATTCCTGCACGGTTGAAGAGGGTTGGACTAGATGGCCCGTGGGGGTGCTTTCCAACTCTAGGATTCTATACATTCCCTCATGGCAGTAGAGGGTTGGACTGGATGTCCCTTGGGGGTCCCTTCCAACTCTAAGATTGTATATATTCCCTCATGGCAGTAGAGGGTTGGACTAGATGGCCCTTGGGGGTCCCTTCCAACTCTAGGATTCTATATATTCCCTCATGGCAGGAGAGGGTTGGACTAGATGGCCCTTGGGGGTGTCTTCCAACTCTAGGATTGTATACATTCTCTCATGGCAGTAGAGGGTTGGACTAGATGGCCCTTGGGGGTCCCTTCCAACTCTAGGATTCTATACATTCCCTCATGGCAGTAGAGGGTTGGACTAGATGGCCCTTGGGGGTCCCTTCCAACTCTAGGATCCTATATATTCCCTCATGGCAGGAGAGGGTTGGACTAGATGTCCCTTGGGGGTCCCTTTCAACTCTAGGATTCTATATATTCCCTCATGGCAGTAGAGGGTTGGACTGGATGTCCCTTGGGGGTCCCTTCCAACTCTAGGATTTTATATATTCCCTCATAGCAGGAGAGGGTTGGACTAGATGTCCCTTGGGGGTCCCTTCCAACTCTAGGATTCTATATATTCCCTCATGGCAGTAGAGGGTTGGACTAGATGTCCCTTGGGGGTCCCTTCCAACTCTAGGATTCTATATATTCCCTCATGGCAGTAGAGGGTTGGACTAGATGTCCCTTGGGGGTCCCTTCCAACTCTAGGATTTTATATATTCCCTCATAGCAGGAGAGGGTTGGACTAGATGGCCCTTGGGGGTCCCTTCCAACTCTAAGATTGTATATATTCCCTCATGGCAGTAGAGGGTTGGACTAGATGGCCCTTGGGGGTCCCTTCCAACTCTAGGATTCTATATATTCCCTCATGGCAGGAGAGGGTTGGACTAGATGGCCCTTGGGGGTGTCTTCCAACTCTAGGATTGTATACATTCTCTCATGGCAGTAGAGGGTTGGACTAGATGGCCCTTGGGGGGTACCTTCCAACTCTAGGATTCTATACATTCCCTCATGGCAGTAGAGGGTTGGACTAGATGTCCCTTGGGGGTCCCTTCCAACTCTAGGATTCTATATATTCCCTCATGGCAGGAGAGGGTTGGAGTAGATGTCCCTTGGGGATCCCTTCCAACTCTAGGATTATATATATTCCCTCATGGCAGGAGAGGGTTGGACTAGATGGCCCTTAGGGGTCCCTTCCAACTCTAGGATCCTATATATTCCCTCATGGCAGGAGAGGGTTGGACTAGATGTCCCTTGGGGGTCCCTTTCAACTCTAGGATTCTATATATTCCCTCATGGCAGTAGAGGGTTGGACTGGATGTCCCTTGGGGGTCCCTTCCAACTCTAGGATTCTATACATTCCCTCATGGCAGGAGAGGGTTGGACTAGATGGCCCTTGGGGGTCCCTTCCAACTCTAGGATTCTATATATTCCCTCATGGCAGTAGAGGGTTGGACTGGATGTCCCTTGGGGGTCCCTTCCAACTCTAAGATTGTATATATTCGCTCATGGCAGTAGAGGGTTGGAGTAGATGGCCCTTGGGGGTCCCTTCCAACTCTAGGATTCTATACATTCCCTCATGGCAGTGGAGGGTTGGACTGGATGTCCCTTGGGGGTCCCTTCCAACTCTAAGATTGTATATATTCGCTCATGGCAGTAGAGGGTTGGAGTAGATGGCCCTTGGGGGTCCCTTCCAACTCTAGGATTCTATACATTCCCTCATGGCAGTGGAGGGTTGGAGTAGATGTCCCTTGGGGATCCCTTCCAACTCTAGGATTATATATATTCCCTCATGGCAGGAGAGGGTTGGACTAGATGGCCCTTGGGGGTCCCTTCCAACTCTAGGATCCTATATATTCCCTCATGGCAGGAGAGGGTTGGACTAGATGTCCCTTGGGGGTCCCTTTCAACTCTAGGATTCTATATATTCCCTCATGGCAGTAGAGGGTTGGAGTAGATGGCCCTTGGGGGTCCCTTCCAACTCTAGGATTCTATACATTCCCTCATGGCAGTGGAGGGTTGGAGTAGATGTCCCTTGGGGATCCCTTCCAACTCTAGGATTATATATATTCCCTCATGGCAGGAGAGGGTTGGACTAGATGGCCCTTGGGGGTCCCTTCCAACTCTAGGATCCTATATATTCCCTCATGGCAGGAGAGGGTTGGACTAGATGTCCCTTGGGGGTCCCTTCCAACTCTAGGATTCTATATATTCCCTCATGGCAGTAGAGGGTTGGACTGGATGTCCCTTGGGGGTCCCTTCCAACTCTAAGATTGTATATATTCGCTCATGGCAGTAGAGGGTTGGAGTAGATGGCCCTTGGGGGTCCCTTCCAACTCTAGGATTCTATACATTCCCTCATGGCAGTGGAGGGTTGGACTGGATGTCCCTTGGGGGTCCCTTCCAACTCTAAGATTGTATATATTCGCTCATGGCAGTAGAGGGTTGGACTAGATGTCCCTTGGGGGTCCCTTCCAACTCTAGGATTTTATATATTCCCTCATGGCAGGAGAGGGTTGGACTAGATGGCCCTTGGGGGTCCCTTCCAACTCTAGGATTCTATATATTCCCTCATGGCAGTAGAGGGTTGGACTGGATGTCCCTTGTGGGTCCCTTCCAACTCTAAGATTGTATATATTCGCTCATGGCAGTAGAGGGTTGGACTAGATGGCCCTTGGGGGTCCCTTCCAACTCTAGGATTCTATACATTCCCTCATGGCAGTGGAGGGTTGGACTGGATGTCCCTTGGGGGTCCCTTCCAACTCTAAGATTGTATATATTCGCTCATGGCAGTAGAGGGTTGGAGTAGATGTCCCTTGGGGGTCCCTTCCAACTCTAGGATTATATATATTCCCTCATGGCAGTAGAAGGTTGGACTAGATGGCCCTTGGCGGGTACCTTCCAACTCTAGGATTCTATACATTCCCTCATGGCAGTAGAGGGTTGGACTAGATGTCCCTTGGGGGTCCCTTCCAACTCTAGGATTCTATATATTCCATCATGGCAGGAGAGGGTTGGACTAGATGGCCCTTCGGGATCCCTTTCAACTCTAGGATTCTATACATTCCCTCATGGCAGTAGAGGGTTGGACTAGATGGCCCTTGGGGATCCCTTCCAACTCTAGGATTCTATACATTCCCTCATGGCAGTAGAGGGTTGGACTAGATGTCCCTTGGGGGTCCCTTCCAACTCTAGGATTCTATATATTCCCTCATGGCAGTAGAGGGTTGGACTAGATGGCCCTTGGGGATCCCTTCCAACTCTAGGATTCTATACATTCCCTCATGGCAGTAGAGGGTTGGACTAGATGTCCCTTGGGGGTCCCTTCCAACTCTAGGATTCTATATATTCCCTCATGGCAGTAGAGGGTTGGACTAGATGGCCCTTGGGGATCCCTTCCAAAGCTAGGAAATTGTAGTTTTCCCAAAGCGCTTGAGAGGCTCCTGACAGGCAGGTGAGGCGGCCAATTGGGAGCTGGAGGCGGGACTGGGGAAAAAGGCGGGCTCCTTCGTGGGAGAAAATGGCGCCGAAGCGACTCTGAGGGAAACCAGGGACTTCTTTTTGAAATAAGGCAGCTCACCTTTTTTCCCGCCCTTTTCGCTGGTTGGCTGTTGCCACGTGACGTGTGGCGCCGTGGCCAATGGGAGCCGCGAGCGCGGAAGGGGCGGGACAGTAAAAACGGTCGGCTTCGTGAGGTAAAAAGGAGCTTTCGGTCGAAGCGGAGAAGATTGTTCTGGAGGCGGAGGAAGGAAGAAAAGGAGCCAAGAAAAAGAAGAAGCGAAGTGTGAGCTTCTCCTCAGAGAAAGAAAGGAAGGAAGAAGCCGCCGCCTTTGGCTTAAAATGGTTTATTTTGTGGCCTGGCTGAAGGGGGGGGGGGTCGAGGGGGAGGGGAGGAAAGGAAGCCTTTTATTGCTTTCTAATGCCTTCTTTATTGATACAATGCTCTAACCAGAACACAGCACTCCTGTCGTTGTTGTTGTTGTGTGCCTTAAGGTCGCTTGTGGCTTATGGAAACCCTAAGGCGGACCTCTTGTGGGGTTTTCTTGCCAAGTTTCCTCAGAAGAGGGTTTGCCTTTTCCCTTCCTCTGAGGCTGAGAGAGTGTGACTTGCCCAAAGTCACTCCAGGGCTGAGCAGGGATTCGAACCCTGGTCTACCAGAGTCCAGCCTTTCAATCAATGCTTATTTGCCTGAAGTAGTGTAAAACTGCATTATTTCTGCAGTGCAGATGCACCTTAAGTCTCAATTGTAACTTTTGGGCCCCCTCAGGGCTTTTAGTTGGTGGCTTGTTAATTTGTGGTAATTTATCAGAATAAGATTTTCAATATTTTGCAGTTCTGTTTCCTGTTATTGATTAGGAGAGACGTCCTTTGGGGACCATTATTATTTTCCACTTTGCGCTTTGGTCAAAAGGCAGCCATTTTGTGAGGTAAACTTGGAGAGGTGCCATTGAGAACCTGCCTTTTTTCCACAGCCCTTGACAAGCTTTGTGGTTATTATTGTGTTATGTCAGGCTCTGCCAGTTTGCATACTAAGTTGTGAGGGATGAAGGCATAGCAAAGGGGCAGGTGGAGTCCATGATAGTAAGCTAGCTCTGGCAATTAGTGATGCAGTCAGCCAATTAGGCCAGGTGGTGTTGATAGCCAATTAACAGAGTATATAACAACTGCATTAGGAGTCTTCTTGGGTTTCACAGAGCGTTTTACTCTATGCTGGCCAGGAGCTTCTTGCTCTCCATAGGGATGGGAAGTAAGTTTTTCTCTTTGCTGTACTCAAATTTGAGTTGTAGTATTGCAGGCATGCAAGAAGTTATACTATGCTGATTCTTTTTTGTATTGTATATGTTTGTAATTGGCCATGTTGCCCTATTTTTGCCTTGTCTACTTCTGTCTCACACTCTGCTGAGTAAAACTCTATTTTTGTTGACTCCCTAATTGTTTTGCAATACACCCTAACATTTAAAATACGTTGCTATCCTCTGTTTGCTGCTGTGGATGGGGAGAGATGTGTTTTGGGAACCATTTATTATTTTTTTTACTTTGCAGTCTGGACCAAAAAGAGCCATTTTCTGAAGTTGGACAAGTGCCATTGAGAAGTCATTGTCCCACCTTTTTTTCCAGTTTTTGACAAGCTCCTGACAGGCAGGAAGGGCAGCCAATGGGAGCCTCCAGTTGAGAAGGGGGTTAGCAGCCATGTTTATAGCTTTTTGAGCCAGGCAAAAAAAAAAGGGGGGGGGATGAAAGAAGGAAGGAAATAAATAAATATCTATTATGTTAATTTGTTTCTGTTTATTTAGTTTATGCTCTGTTTTTCTCCCAACCCAGGGCTTAAGGCAGGATGAAATGTGAAGGTCTTTCTACATGGAAGAAGAGAGAAGGATGGAAGAGAGAAGGAAGGAAAGGAAAGGGTGGTGTGCCAAAGGCCTGTGAAGATGGAAGAAGACGGAAGGAAGGAAGGAAGGAAGGAGGGAAAGGAAGATAAAACAATACTGAGGTGAGGATGAATTGCAGCCCACTCAGTGAAGATAAGGTAAGGCCTTCCATCGTGAAGGAAAATGCTGCACATACACACATAGACACAGCAACTCCCATCCTTAGATTGGGCCTAGATTAGATCTCACTCCAGGAACCTGTTGTAAAAATACCTTGGACCACTTTGGGGTTCTTGGAAAGAGGTTCCCAGGAGCCATTGCTAGAGTCTGCCACAGTTTTTGCTAGTTTTTAGGTTCCACAGAGCAGGTGAAGAGCTTAGACAGCCTCATTTTTCTTCCTGTGCCCTAAATCCAGATGGCAGCCTTAAGACTTGCCTACTTGCCAATGCAAAACTGAGAAATTTATCAGGCCACTCCAAGAATACGTGATGGCATGAGTATTTTACAGACTAATTAGTGTACTGTTTGCCTTAAACTTAAAGCCATAGGAATGGCAGCAGTACCAGAGGCTTTTCTTTAGTCTGATGTAGCTGAATGGTTCTTCTGTGCTTAATCAGCCCAAGAGAGGAAGAACCAAAGAGGTTTTTTTGAAGTTCTTCTAAAATAAATCTCTGAATAGAAAAATCAGAATTGGAAAAATACAGGTAATGGAGTGGCCCAGCATTGGCCATTGCAAAGGCCTCTTTTTAGTTGAGGCAAAAAGAAGGCTTCTCTCTACTGGGAGAAATCATCCAAAAAATTAAAGAAGAAAGAAAATTTGTAAAGCAGGCCCAGGTAAAATGGAGGAGGGTGGCCTCTCTACACTTGGGTTGCATATTAATGCAAAGCCTTGCTGACTTTACCCGCAGTCCCTCTTAGAGTAGTTGGAGAGGATGACAGAACCGAAAAGGGATTTTTGAAGGGAGAGAGATGCATAGAGCCTAGGAATTAACATTTTAAATACAAGACAAGAATAAAAGAGAACCTTTACTAGTTTCATAGACCAGTAGAAAAGCAAAAGACACTCTCAGTCTGAGCTATGCCTCATAAGATGCCTCAGGCCTTGGAGGCTAGCGGACTCTCTTTCATTGGAGATTTGAGAGCAGAGGTTCTGTCATCTGTTAGGGATCCTTTAATGTGGATTCCTGCACTCTCTGTCAGGGTAGGTCTTTATGACCTCTGAGGTCCCCTCTAGCTTTCTTGATCCAAAGTCACAGTCTGAGCCATCAGTTGAGAGAGACTAGCTCCAGAGTACACTCACAAATGATAGAAACCGCATTCTTTATGGATGCTGCTTATTTAAGGATGAGGACTGAGTTAGAAGGCCTTTTTAATTTGGATTTGCCCTAAGCTAGAGGTGGGAATGTCTGCCACAGACAAAATTCTCTCCTATCCATGGAGGGTTTGGTAATCTTCCCGAACATTTTACGAAGGACTCGGTCTCTCTTCCAGGCTAGTTCTAGGGGGCCTTAATGGTCTTCCTATTCCCGAATCTAGGGACTAGCAGCTTGGAATGTAATTTCTGCAACAGCTGCATCAGATGAGGGTAAAACAGTGCCTTTTGCTTATCCCGTGAAAGGAGTGACCGGAAGGGGAATTCTAACTGCCATGGTACCTCTGTGAGGAAATGCAGACACCAAGAAGCCATTTTCTCTGTTCATATGTCTATCCATGGATTTGGGTTTGAGAGGGTGGCTCAATTCAGCTGTTTCTTTTTCCAATCTTCCTTTCCGTTTTTTCTCTTTTAAAAGATCTCCTTGCAGCTTAGAGGGTGAATCCCCCGGGGGGGCGAAACACTCTGCCTCCCGTTTCGGGGTGCTCCAGTCACTTCTGTCCCCTTTCCCTTCTGGGCAGAGACGATCCTGTTTGCCCAATGCAGAGAGAGCCCAGAGAGCCATCCCTGGCAGAGCATGCTGGGTCCCATCGGAGGGTGAGCAAGGGGGTGCACCCCTGCTGCCGCGGGGGACGCTGTGGGGACCTGCCATCTTGCTCCCAGCCTAGATCTGCAGAGAGAGCTGTCTCTGGGTTCACAGCAGGGTTTTGGTGCAAGGGCCAGACCCTGCTGCAGACCCAGATTTCAGCTCTGCCTGCAAATTATTTCTTAAAACTCCCTAAAATAATATAAATTTAAAATTCCCAGATAAAACAGCATAATAAAATAACTTTAAAGACCCCCAGACTTTAAAAAAAAGCATAAAACACCCCCAAAATAGCTTTAAAGACCCTGAAATATAAAATATCCCAACGTTAAGAGCCGGCTTAAACCAAAAATACCTTTTAGCGTCCCTTTGCAGAAGGGCACCTTTGGGACTAACTGGAAGATGGCCCTTGCTCTCAGTTAGCCTCAAAGGTGCTACAATCCCCCTTTGCCTTGTAGATTTTTCAACCCTGGTCCCTCTGGTGACCAACCTGACAGGCCTCCGTGGCGTTCCCCGCGACAGCAGGGGTGCATTTCCTTGCCCATCCTCCAGTGTGACCCTTGGCATCCTCCGCCAGGAATGGCTCTCTGCATGGGCCTCCATTGGGCAGACAGGACCCTCTCTGGGCAGAAAAATAAACGGGAAGAAGCCTGACTGCAGACTCTCCTCCCTTGAAGGAGTTCTTTGACCTTTGGATTTCCGAAGGCCAACATTTTCCAGAAGCGCTTTTGCTGCCTAGCAATGGACTGGATTTCCTTTGGGGGTCCCTTCCAACTCCAGCACCCCAAAACTGGTAGCAGAGCCTTTTGCCCTCCCTGGTCATTCATTCTCTAAGCTGCAACTGGACCTTTTGGATGAGAAACAATGGGGAGAAGGAAGATGGGAAAGGGAAACAGCTGGGTTGGGGTGCGTTGTCTAATCGAAATCCATGAGCAGAAATATGAAGAGAGATCATTGGTTTCCTGGTGCGCTGCATTTCCCCATGGGCTCCCATCGTAGTTACAATTAGGTTAAGACCACTGGCCGGTCATAAAGGTTAGGAGGCCAGTGGCAAAACCCGATCTGAACAGTAGTCCAAACTATCTTTGTCCTTTTCTGAGTGTTGTGCTGAACGCCCACTTGGCTCTTTCTATGCCCTTCTGGAAGGATCATGGCACTCTTCCTCATTTTTAAAGTTAGCTGGAAGGGCTATGAGTTGGCAGGGGGTTGGACTGGATGGCCCTTGTGGTCTCTTCCAAGTCTATGATTCGATGATTCTAGATTTCAGGGGTGGCCTATGGAGGCTGAGCTAAATCTCTTGCCCTCCTCTCTAGTCCAGGCCAAAGTTAAGGGGCAGAGGCAGGTAGGGGCTGAGGGTAAAGTCTGAGGCTGTGATAGTGGCACCCAAGGGGGCCTTTGTAGAAATGGCAGGAACCCACTGAGTCAGATGTTAAGACTAGGGGCTCAGTATCTCTAGCATTGACCCCCGCTGCCTAGAGCATCTTGCAAATGGGCAAAGTGCAGCACTATGCCCTTGATTTAGAAACTTGCCTGCCTTTCCCTCCTCCCCTTCTTTTTACGGAAACGAGACAAAATGCATGACTCTAAGAATAGCAAAAGCAGGGTGGTGAGCCTTGTAATTCCATTTCACCACCCGACATTCCCTAGTCTCTTCCCCGGAGAATGCACTTTGCATGCCTTTATCTCTAGAAGGGATGCGCCACCCGCTGTAGCTCAGGTGCAGGCCTCTCCTGCCATTGGCCAGAAGGCATAGTGGTCCCAGGCGCTCTAGATTTATGGACAGGAATGATGGAGGCGTGTCACAATGCAGTGGCTTAGCTTATGGTAGTTCTTGTGGAGGCTGCGATACTGCAGACAGAAGAGGCCTTTTTTAATGGCTAGGAAAGTGCCTCTTGCAATATCCTACTGCTCAGCATTCCCTAATTTTCATCTCAGACAGCCTTTTAATCATTGCTGATATGGCTGTTGATTAGAAATTACTTTGGCCACCCAAGTTAGGAAAAGTCTTTTAAAATGCATTCCTTGGGTAATTTTAAGTTTCCTTTTTTTAATTTAAAAAAGTATCTCGGTTCTCTGCATCCTCTTCCTCCTCCGCAGCAATGCCTTGGGGCCTTCCCTCCCATTGAAGGGGCTGGTTCTCCTCCTTTTATCCCTTTATCCTCCCAGAAAGCCATGCAGCGTTAGGAGAGGCTCAGAGAGAGAGGGGCCCAAGGCCAGCCATTGCCTCATTGGGGAATTGACCAGCCATGACACCTTCATTTGTCATCCCACACCTTCACACGGAATGCTTCTTTTTCCCCACTTCTCTTCTTGGTCTCCATGCTTGTGTTTAACTCCATTTCTTTGTTTTAGTCAGGTTTCCAAGTTGCGGTCGGTCACTTTAAATGCTGTTCCTTTCTCCTGATGTTTTAGTCTATTAGGGATGTGGTTTTAGGATGGAGGGAGCCTTGGTTTCAGCAGGTAGGGCTTCATGGATCTGGCCGGCTTTCAGGTACGTTTTTCTCCTCAGAGGCCTTGCTGGCAGAGGGAGGACACAGTCCTCCGAAGGCAATCCCCCCCTTCCTCCCTCCTTCCCTCCTGGTGCCATGGCTGCTGTATCAGGGCCTCTCTTCCCAGCCCTTCTTGATATTTTCCTTTGGGTCTCAGCTGGGAAGAGGCAGGGGACAACTGGTGATGCTCCCATTTTCTCTCACACTAATTCACTAATACTAATGCCCCAGGAGGAGACCCTGAGGTGGGCGGGGGGAGAGTGGCAGCCCCCAAATGCCAGCATTGCCTGCCCCATGGACACCCCTGGGACCCCTAAGCCCCAGGGGTTGGAGGTGGGCCATGCGTCCAGGCTCTGATTCCTTTCTTTGTTCCAGCGCTGCGTAACTCCCACCTTAGAGGAAGAGAGGAAGAAGCGTCAGGCACAGCTCCATCCTGTCCAGGCTCAGAAGCATCCAAGGAAAGGCCTGCCTCCACCGGACTGGCCCTTCCCTGACCATGGAGGGAGAAAAGAAGAGGAGGAGGAGGAGGGAACTTCCAAGTGAAGAACTTTTTGCCCTGAGTGCGAGATGTAAGTACATCTCAGTAAGTAAAGCTTAGAGCCCATCTTCTATTGACCTTTTATCTGGTCTAAAACACACACACAGAGTCAGCAGCTGGAGAAATCGGGACCTAGGGACTTTTAAAGACACAAATACTTTTCTTGAAGGAAGGAAGGGAAATTTTGTAATAAATGGGTAAATAAATATCAATAATCAATGCTGCTGAGTTTATTTTAGATCTCCAGTTCAGGAGCTTGGAGACCTATGTCTGCATCTGTCCAATTTACAAAGCAGAAATAATTCAGTTTGGGACCGCTTTAACTTCCCTGGCTCCATGTTATGGAACCCTGGAAATTGCAGTGTATTGTGATATCGGAGTTCTCTGACAGAGAAGTTGAAATTTCTCACAAAACTAGTTTTTTAAATTTTAATTTATATTTTAATTTTAATTTTACATGTGTGTGTGTGTGTGTGTGTGTGTGTGTGTGTGTGTGTGTGTGTGTGTATGTAAGTTTGCAGTACTGGAGTATGTCCAGAAGGAGGTGCTCGTCTCCTCTGGGAAGGAGAAGCCCACCAGTAGGTGCCCTCCTTGCATTATATTATATTATTTTACATATATATGAACTATATCTATATTTATATCTACATCTATATTGATATCTAAAGACTTCCTTATTCCTAAGTCCAAGTAAAAACTGATTTTTCTTGATTCCTTTTTTCCTTCTCTCAGATCATAATTCTTAAATCTTAAAATTAGTTAAATTAATTCAACCCTTTGTTGTTGTATTGTTGATATATATTTGTACATATATACTTATTTATCTCTGTATTCTAATTCCATTTCATATTTTATAATTTGTTAGAATATACTTTCTTTTTGTAATTTTTTTCTAATTTCTTTTTCTGAAGTAACCTCTTGTCTATAAAGAATTAGCTATACTATATTAGTATGAATTTTATCTTACTGTTGCCCATTTTTTATTAATTTTATCCTCAGACTTGTAATTTTTTTTTCCTGTTTTCATTTCTTTATCTAAAGAGAATATTTTGATTTCATTTTTGTTTTGGTATTTTCTTATTTCGTTTTCATTTCTTCGAAAATTATTTTTCAATTTTAATTTATCTGATTTTATAATTTAAAGGCTCACCTTGAGAAAGGGATTCGTATTTAATTGAAAGGAAAAATAAAATAAAACAATAAAAACAAGTAAAGAAAATTAAAATTTAAAAAATTGAAAATAAAATGCGAAACAAAATGTCAAAATAAATATAAAAATAGAAAACCTAAACAGGATGATTTAAAATGAAGCTATGGATCCCTGCATGACATATGTGTTTGTGTGTGTCAGGAGGAGCTACAACTCCGATGCTTTCCTGGCCCAGTACCACTGGGGTGCTTAGATTGCGAGTTCCTGCATGGCGGAATGGGGTTGGAGCCAATGGCGTTTTGGGTCTCTTCCAACCCTAGGATCCCATGTATCTATCCCTGAATGGCAGAAGTGTTTGAGTGTGTGAGGAGGAACCCGCAGCCAGTAACCTTCTGCCTTCTCCTTCAGCCTGGGCCCCGATTGGTGGGTTCGAAGGAAGCCCCGCCCCCATGGCTCAAAAGGCCCAGAGAGCGCTTGGCTCCTCTTCTCCTTCGTCCTTTGGTTCCCCGGAAAAAGGTAGGAGACCCTCCTTCCCTCCCTCCCTCCCTCTCCTCCTTCGTCCAGTTGCATTCTTCGGTTGTTCTGGTTTCTCAGTTCGTGTTTATTCATTTCGAAGGGAAAAGTGGGCAGAAGGGCCTCTAAAGCAGCAGCAGCAGTATTAGCATCAACCTCTGTGTCTGGGTTTTTGGGGGAGAGGAGGGGAGGGGCTGATGGACCTGGAGGGCTGCGGTTCCCAAACTCTGGCCTCCTTTCAGAGGGGGAAGGTGACACTGTCTCAGCCCCAAAGGGGAAGGAGTCCTCGGAGAACCTGCCGCTTGCTTTCTTGGTGTGTGGAGTGGGGCGGTAATTGTGGGTCACACTCTCTCAGCCATGGGGAGGTGCACATGTGGTCCTCTTCCTCTCTGCAGACAGAGACCGTTTTCCCTCGTGGGGGGGAGGGCCCTTCCTTTTTTGCACCTTTTAAAAACATTTTTGAAAAAGAAATCCTGCTTTTACTTTCGCTTTCCCTTTGAGCCTCCTTCTCTCTTTCAGAGGAGGAGATGAAGGCGCCTTCCTATTGGTCGGCCTCGCCCTCCGTCTCTCTCCGCTGGGCCAATGGAGGCGCTCTCCGAAGCCTCCAGGGTCACGATTGGTTGATTCAATATGGGCCTCCAACCCCTGGAACCCGAAGCGCCTCCGCTGCGAAAAGGAAAAGGAAGAGGAAGAGGAAGGGCTGCTGAGAGAGAGGCTGCTGGGCTTTGCGCGTGTTTCCTATCGGTGCCTTTGCCGCCTCCTTCGGTGGATCTTGCTCTGGCTTCCATGCTCCGTTGCTCTTTTGCCAAGTTTGTGTGTTTGTTTGCTTCTGCTTCTTCGGTGATTGGGAGAGGCGCCTCCTGATCCGCCCCCCCATGGGCCCTGATTGGTGGGTTTGAAGGAGGCCCCGCCCCCGACCGTAAATGTCAAAAGCAGAAGAGAAAGGTAAGTGAGCCAGTGACCTCAGCCCCCATCCATACACATGGAAGGCACTGGTGCGCTTGTGGTCTTGTGTGCTTCTCTCTCTTTGTGTGTGCGTGTGCGTGTGTGTGTTGTCGTATGTGTGAGTGTCTCTTTATGCGAGGGTGTGGCAGAGAAATACCTCTCCTGTCATGGAGTAGTGATCTAACCCCCATCCATACGCATGGAAGGCACTGGTGCGCTTGTGGTCTTGTGTGCTTCTCTCTCTTTGTGTGTGCGTGTGCGTGTGTGTGTTTTCGTATGTGTGAGTGTCTCTTTATGCGAGGGTGTGGCATTGAAATACCTCTCCTGTCATGGAGTAGTGATCTAACCCCCATCCATACGCATGGAAGGCACTGGTGCGCTTGCGGTCTTGTGTGGTTGTGTGTCTCATTGTGCGAGAGGTCATATATTTCACTTTCCTCATACTTTATCTCTGGGAATAAGAATAAATATATTTCTCAGTTTTTCCAGGGAGGAGTAAAATATTCCCAGCTATTTATATTTGTATTTGTCAATAAAGTTTCACCTGAGTTTGTGTTTATTTCCATTTATCTCTCTTAATAAAGTGTTGGCGGCGTTTTGTGAGTTTGGGGGCCTGAGGGCGTGTGTGTTTCTTTATTTCCATTTATATTTCTTAATAAAGTCTTGCAGGTGTTTTGTGTGTTTTCTACCTGGTATTTGGTGGCCTGAGACCTATGACCTCACAGCTTTCATGTTTGACTTTCGAGTTTCGACTGATGACTTGCAGCTTTGACATTTGACTGATGTTTGACATCTGAGGTTGACCTATGACCTCACAGCTTTGACGTTTGACTTACGAGCTTGACGTTTGACATCTGAGGTTGACCTATGACCTCACAGCTTTGACGTTTGACATACAAGCTTGACGTTTGACATCTGAGGTTGACCTATGACCTCACAGCTTTGACGTTTGACATACGAGCTTGACGTTTGACATCTGAGGTTGACCTATGACCTCACAGCTTTGACGTTTGACATACGAGCTTGACGTTTGACATCTGAGGTTGACCTATGACCTCACAGCTTTGACGTTTGACATACGAGCTTGACGTTTGACATCTGACGTTGACCTATGACCTCACAGCTTTGACGTTTGACTTACGAGCTTGCCGTTTGACATCTGACGTTGACCTATGACCTCACAGCTTTGACGTTTGACTTACAAGCTTGACGTTTGACATCTGAGGTTGATCTATGACCTCACAGCTTTGATGCTTGACCTTTGACATCTGAGGTTGACCTATGACTTCACCGTTTTGACGTTTGACTTACGAGCTTGACCTTTGACATCTGAGGTTGACTTATGACCGTACAGCTTTGATGTTTGACTTACGAGCTTGAAGTTTGACATCTGAGTTTGACTTATGACCTCGCACCTTTGACCTCTGAGTTTTGAGCTTTTACCTCCGAGCTTTTATCTTTGGCTTACGAACTTGACCTTTGACCTCTGAGTTTTGAGCTTTTACGTCCGAACTTTGACTTTTTACCTCTGAGCTTGACCTTCGACTATAGATTTTGGCCTCTCCGGTTTCACCTTTGACCTCTGAGCTTGCCTTTGGCCACTGAGTTTGTCCCAAGGCCACTTTAAATGTTCTTTCTTTCTTCTGAAATTTTAGTCCTGTAAGGATGTGGTTTTAGGATGGAGGGAGCCTCGGCTTCAGCAGGTAGGGCTTCGTAGATCTGGCCAGCTTTCAGGTATGTTTTCTTCCTCTGAGGCCTTGCTGGCAGAGGGAGGACACAGTCCTCCGAAGGCAATGCCCCCCTTCCTCCCTGCTTCCCTCCTGGTGTCATGGCTGCTGTATCAGGGCCTCTCTTCCCAGCCCTTCTTGACATTTTCCTTTGGGTCTCAGCTGGGAAGAGGCAGGGGACAACTGGTGATGCTCCCATTTTCTTTCACACTAATTCACTAACACTGCTACTAATGCTGACATCACATTGACAGTAATGCTGCGTCGTCTCTTCTTTCTCTTAGAATATAGAGTTATATAGGAAGGTTTGTAGAGTGTGGTAGAGAAGTCTTTGTGTAGCGATTGCTGGGCTCACTTTATAGCAAGGCGCTTAGATGCCGCTGCTAAAAAGTGAGCTTGTTCTGTGGTTTGTTCTCTGTGGTCTTTGATGGTAGATGGCAGGAGTTTGGTTGAAGGACAGAGCCCCACTCTTTGTCCCCTGCCTCTCCTCTGAGACCCTCCATTTCAGCATCCAGTCCTTCTGGATCTTCCTGGCCTCTCCTTCCCCACAGAGAGCCCCAAAGAGCAGCTTAGCCCCAGGAGGAGAGTGGCAGCCCCCAAATGCCAGCATTGCCTGCCCCATGGACACCCCTGGGACCCCTGGCCCCCGGGGGTTGGAGGTGGGCCATTCGTACAGGCTCTGATTTTTTTTCTTTGTTCCAGCGCAGTGTAACCTCCACCTTAGAGGAACATGGAAAGAAGCGTCAGGCGCAGCTCCATCCTGTCCAGGCTCAGAAGCATCCAAGGAAAGGCCCGCCTCCACCAGACCAGCCCTTCCCTGACCATGGAGGGAGAAAAGGAGAAGGAGGGAACTTCCAAGTGAAGAACTTTTTGGCCGAAGAGCGAGAGGTAAGTACTTCTCAATAAATAAAGCCTAGAGCCCATCTTTTATCTGGTCTAAAACACACACACACAGACACAAGCGTTCTTGACAGTCGGCAGCAGGAGAAATTCAGGACCCAGGGATTCCTAGAGAGATGTTCCCTTCAGTAAAAAAGTAGTGCTTTTTGTATTTCTGGTTTTTCCATTTTCATGGGGGTCCAAATACCAGTGAAAGTGGAGGGCCCACTGTACTTTGTAAAATACGAAAACATCTGTGTGTGTGTGGCATCTCATTGCTCGGACTTTAAGTGCCATGGCTCCTTCCTCCAGAAACCTGGGATGTTGAGTTTGGTGAGAGTGCTAGTGCTATAGTCCGGGGGAGAGATTTAACTTGAGTACCTTGTTTCCAATTTATGGCAATTGACTTTAGAGAGCCAGCGTGGAGTAATGATTTGAAGGTTCAAATCCTGGCTCCACTGTGAAACCCTCTGGTTGATTTTGGGGAATTCACACTCTCTCAGCCTGAGGGGTTGCCAATGACAAACTCCCTCTGAGGAAACTAGCCAAGAAAACCTGCTGATAGGTTTGCCTTGGGGTCTCCATAAGTCAGAAATCACCTGAAGGCACCCAGCAACAAAGGTGGACCTCTCACTGCGTTTTCTTGATAGGATTTCTTCAGAGAAAGTTTGCCCTTCCGTTCCACTGAGGCTGAGAGAGTGTGACATACCCAAGGTCATCCACTGGCTTTCATTTGTTGTTATGGGCCTTTAAGTCATTTCCGGTTTATAAAGATAATAATGCTTTTCTTGAAGGAAGGAAGGGAAATGCTGTAATAAATGGGTAAGTAAATATCAATAATCAGTGCTGTTGAGTTTATTTTAGATCTCCGGTTCAGGAGCTTGGAGACCTATGTCTTCATCAGTCCAATCCACAATGCAGAAATAATTCAGTTTGAGGCCACTTTAACTTCCCTGGCTCCATGTTATGGAACTCTGGAAATTGTAGTTTATTGTGCCCCTGGAGCTCTCTGACAGAGAAGATGAAATGTCTCACAAAACTACAGTTCCCAGAGTTCCCTAGCAGGGAGCCAAGGTAGTTAAAGTGGTCTCAAATGGGATTATTTCTGCAGTGTGGACTGAACCATACTCCAACCAGCACACCACGATGTTATTGTTGTTTTTGTGTATCTTCTGGTCACTTTCGACCTATGGCAACCTTAAGGCGAACCTATCATAGGCTTTTCTTGGCAAGATTCCTTCAGAATAGGGTTTGCGTTTTCCCTTCCTCTGAGGCCGAGAGAGTGTGATTTGCCCAAAGTCACTCCAGGCCTGAGCAGGGATTTGAATCCTGGTCTTTCAGAGTCCAGCCTTTAAACCATGACAGCAGGCTACCTGCTGCCTTTCAATCAATGCAGACATGCCTAAGGGTTTATTTACTCAGGTCATTTGCTTTTGTCTGAGGCTGAGAGTGTGTGACTTGCCCAAAGTCACCCAGTAGGTTTCATTTGTTGTGAGCTTTCAAGTACTTTCTCACTATGAAGGCTATGAAACTCACTGGGTGACCTTGGGCAAGTCACACTCTCTTAGCCTCAGGACAGCAAGAAATCCCAGGCTTCTAGATGTTGGAGCTACAGTGTTTAAAGTGATGTCAAATTGCATTTTCCCCCCAGTATAGATGCACTGGAGGATTTGTGATGCTGGATGCGAATTCTGCCACACATCCCCTGGTCTCACCAGGGCTGCAGAATTGTTGGAGTTTGATACTGCTTTAACTACTATGGCACAGTGCTCTGGAGTCCTGGGATTTCTAGTTTTGTGAGGCACCAGAGCGCTCTGGCAAAAAGGACAAAGAACTAACAAGCTTAACAAAACTAGAAACCCCAGAATTCGATAGCATGGAGCCAGAAACTGCATTAATTCTGCTTTGCAGGTACAGCCTATGTCTGGGCCAGGTAAAGGTCCAATCCATACTGCAGAAATAATCCAGGTTGAGACTGCTTTAAATGCCTCGGCTCTATACCAGGGGTAGGCATCCTTTCCCCTTTAAGGGCCAAGGGACTTCAGCTCCCAGAAGCCTTAGCCATGTTGGCCAGTAGTCCCATGTTGGCCAATAGCTCCAGGGATTCTGGGAGCTGAAGTCCCTCGGCCCTTAAAGGGGAAAGGGTGCCTACCCCTGCTCTATACTATGGACTTCTGGAAATTGTAGTTGATTGAGGCCCCAGAGCTCTCTGACAGAGAAGGCCAAGAGTCCCCAGAATTCCCTAGGCTGGTGCCAGGGCAGTTAAAGACGTCTCAAACTTGATGTTGTGTGCCTTCCAGTCGCTTCCGACTTATGGCAACCGTAAGGCGAATGTATCATGGGGCTTTCTTGGCAAGGTCCCTTCAAAAGAGGGCTTGCCTTTTCCTTTCCTCTGAGGCTGAGAGTGTGTGACTTGTCCAAGGTCATCCAGTCCGTTTCCTTTGTTGTTGTTGGCCTTCAAGCTGTTTCTGACTTAGAGATACTAAGGCTTTTCTTGGAAGGGAATATTTTAATAAAAGGAAAAGGAAACATCTATAATCAATGCTGTTGAGACTATTTTAGATCTACAGTTCTGGACCTTGGAGTCCTCTGTTAAACTTTAGGACTCTTGGGGTTTTTGTGTGTATTTGTGGATTTTTGGAAAGGGCTATGAAACCCACTGGGTGACCTTAGGCAAGTCACACTCTCTCAGCCCCAGAGGATGGCAACAAATCTGCATTTTTACAGGGATGGCTGCTTCTTCCTTCCTTGGGAAGAACTGCAACCAACGGAGTGAAGATAAGGTAAGGCCTTCCAGCATTAAGGAGACTGCTGCACACACATACAGACACCCAGACACAGAGACACAGTGGCTAGCATCCCTAGATTGGGCATAGATTAGATGTGTTGCAAAATGCCTTGAACCTGTTTAGGGGTTCTTGGAAAGAGGTTCAGAGGAGCCACTGCCAGAGACTGCCACGCTTTTACATAGTGTTTAGGTTCCACAGAGCAAGTGAAGAGCTTAGAGACCCTCAGTTTCCTTCTTCTGCTTAAATCTAGATGGCAGCCTTGGGATAGGCCTACTTGCCAATGCAAAACTGAGAAATTTAGCAAGGCCACTCTTAGAATAAGTGTCAGAATGAGAATGGCAGCAGTACCAGAGGCTTTTCCTCAGTCTAGTGTAGCTTTATGTTTGTTCTGTTTGGTTTTTCTCTCCTATCCATGGAAGTTTTGGTAATCCCATTCTTCCTGAACATTTTAAGAAGGAACTGGTCTCTCCACTAGCCTATTCCTGGGGGAACTTCATGGTCTCTATCTTTCTAAATCCAGGAAATTGCAGCTTGGAACATAATTTTTGCAAGAGCTGCATCAGCTGAAGGTAAAACAGTGCCTTTTGCTTATCCCTTGAAAGGAGTGACAGGAAGGGAATGCTAACTGCCATGTTACCTCTGTGAGGAAATGCAGACACCAAGAAGCCATTTTCTCTACTCATAGGTCTGGCCAAGGATTTGGGTTTCCTTTCCATTTCTTCTCTTCTAAAAGATCTCCTTGCAGCTTAGAGGGTGAATCCCCCGGGGGGGCGAAACACTCTGCCTCCCGTTTCGGGGTGCTCCAGTCACTTCTGTCCCCTTTGCCTTCTGGGCAGAGACGATCCTGTTTGCCCAATGCAGAGAGAGCCCAGAGAGCCATCCCTGGCAGAGCATGCTTGGTCCCATCGGAGGGTGAGCAAGGGGGTGCACCCCTGCTGCCGCGGGGGACGCTGTGGGGACCTGCCATCTTGCTCCCAGCCTAGATCTGCAGACAGAGCTGCCTCTGGGTTCACAGCAGGGTCTTGGTGCAAGGGCCAGACCCTGCTGCAGACCCAGAGGTCAATTCTGCCTGCAAATCATTTCTTTTAACCCCCAAAACAATGTAAAATTCCTAGATAAAACAACAAAATAAAATAATAAATAAAAGCTTAAAAGACCCCAAAATATAAAATATCCCAATAAATAGGTTCCCTGCTTAAATGTTAAAAGCCCCCTTAAACCAAAAATACCCCTTTGCCTCCCTTTGGGACTAACTGGAAGGTGCCTCTTGCTCCCAGTTAGCCTCAAAGGTGCTACAATCCCCCTTTGCCTTGTAGATTTTTCAACCCTGGTCCCTCTGGTGACCAACCTGACAGGCCTCCGTGGCGTTCCCCGCGACAGCAGGGGTGCATTTCCTTGCCCATCCTCCAGTGTGACCTTTGGCATCCTCTGCCAGGAATGGCTCTCTGCATGGGCCTCCATTGGGCAGACAGGACCCTCTCTGGACAGAAAAATAAACGGGAAGAAGCCTGACTGCAGACTCTCCTCCCTTGAAGGAGTTCTTTGACCTTTGGATTTCCGAAGGACAACATTTTCCAGAAGCGCTTTTGCTGCCTGGCAGGAGGGATTTGGACTGGATTTCCTTCAGGGGTCCCTTCCAACTCCAGAGCCCCCAAATTGATAGCAGAGCCTTTTGCCCTCCCTGGTCATTCATTCTCTAAGCTGCAACTGGACCTTTTGGATGAGAAACAATGGGAAGAAGGAAGATGGGAAAGGGAAACAGCTGGGTTGGGGTGCGTTCTCTAATCGAAATCCATGAGCAGAAATATGAAGAGAGATCATTGGTTTCCTGGTGCGCTGCATTTCCCCTTGGGCTCCCATCGTAGTTACAATTAGGTCAAGACCACTGGCCGGTCATAAAGGTTAGGAGGCCGGTGGCAAAACCCGATCTGAGCAGTAGTCCGAAGTAGCCTTGTCCTTCTCTGAGCGTGGTGCTTAACACCCTCTTGGCTCCTTCTCTGCCCTTCTGGAAGGACAGTGACCCTCCCTCATTTAAAAGCTAGCTGGGAGGGCCATGAGTTAGCTTTCAGGGGTGGCCTATGGAGGCTGAGCTAAATCTCGTGTCCTCCTTTCTAGTCCAGGCCAAAGTTAAGGGGCGGAGGCAGGTAGGGACTGAGGGCAAAGTCTGAGGCTGTGATAGTGGCACCCAAGGGGGCCTTTGTAGAAAGGGCAGGAACCCACTGAGCCAGATGTTAAGACTAGGGGCTCAGTATCTCTACCATTGACCCCCGCTGCCTAGAGCATCTTGCAAATGGGCAAAGTGTAGCACCATGCCCTTGATCTAGAAATGTTCCTGCCTTTCCCTCCCTTCCTCCCTCCTTTGTAGTGAAATGAGACAAAATGCATGACTTTAAGAATAGCAAAAGCAGGGTCATGATCCTTGTAATTCTATTTCACCACCCGACATTCCCTAGTCTCTTCTCCGGAGAATGCACTTTGCATGCCTTTATCTCTAGAAGGGATGCGCCACCCGCTGTAGCTCAGGTGCAGGCCTCTCCTGCCATTGGCCAGAAGGCATAGTGGTCCCAGGCGCTCTGGATTTATGCACAGGAATGATGGAGGCGTGTGGCATAGCAGTGGCTTAGCTTATGGTAGTTCTTGTGGAAGCTGTGATACTGCAGACAGAAGAGGCCTTTTTTAATGACTAGGAAAGTGCCTCTTGCAATATCCTACTGCTCAATATTCCCTAATTTTCATCTCAGACAGCCTATTAATCCTTGCTAATATGGCTGTTTTCTTGAAATTACTTTGGCCACCCAAGGTAGGAAAAGTCTTTCAAAATGGATTCCTTGTGTAATTTTTAAGTTTCTTTTTTGGCAATTTAAAAAGTATCTTAGTTGCTGTCCAGTTTCCTTGCCCACTTGGTGCAGTTCCCTGCATCCTCCTCCTCCTCCTCTGCTGCAATGCCCTGGGGCCTTCCCTCCCATTGAAGGGGCTGGTTCTCCTCCTTTTATCCCTTTATTCTCCCAGAAAGCCATGCAGCGTTAGGAGAGGCTCAGAGAGAGAGGGGCCCAAGGCCAGCCATTGCCTCATTGGGGAATTGATGGAGAACCAGCCATGACACCCCTATTTGTGATCCCATACCTTCACACTGAATGCTTGTAAATACCAAGTACCAGCGTTGCCTGCCCCATGGACACCCCTGGGACCCCTGACCCCCGTGGGTTGGAGGTGGGCCAAGTGTCCTGGCTCTGATAGTCCTCTTTGTTCCGACGCCATGTAACCTCCAACTGAGAAGTGATGAGGAAGAAGAGGGAGGCACAGCTTCATCCCATCCAGGCCTAGAGGCAGGCGAGGAACGGTCCGAATATAGAGGAGGAGGAAGAGGAAGAGCCAGCCATGGATCGAAGGAGGAGACAGCCCCCCTTCCCTGTTAGATTGTAAGCCTGAGGCAGGGAACTCGAACTGGACAACTGAAGAATGAGATGTAGATACTTGTAAATAAACACATAATTTTAGCCTTCCAAGGTTTTAAAGGTTTGTTTTCATTATGCTGCTCCTTTTCCTCACATCAGTTCAGAAAAATAATCAATGTATGTGTTAAATGTTCTTCCTCCTTAGATTACAAAGATATAGCCGTGTTCATCTGTAGAATCAGTATGTAGAGCACTTTCCTAGACTCCAGTCTCCTACCAAATGCATCTGAGGACATAGACTGAGGTCTAGGAAAACTCATGCTGCCAATTTCTTTCTTTCAGTTATTCTCAAAGGGGGCTTCAGGATCTCTCACATAGACTAACTCGGCTATATCTTTGAATCCTGTGGCAAAGTAAGATCCTAGTCCTCATGGTTCAGAATCTGGTTCTGGCTTCCCAGGGTCTCAGGGAAGGGAGGGTCTTTCCCATTGAAAGGAGCCAGGGCAGTTGAAGCAGTCTCTGCAGTGTGTTTTGGACTCATTTTGCTCTAGAAAATGAGTGAAAAAAAATTGAAAGAAAAAAATTAGCATTGACCACATACTTTTTTAAAGTGCAGTCAGGTAATGCCTATGTTTTATGTAATGGCTTTCATTTAAGAAGTCTGTCTGGGAGAACAGGGTCTCCTTGCCCTGGCTAATTTGAATTTATGGCATTTTATCTCCGTATTCCACGGAGTCCTCCGTGCCAGTTTTGTACCTTACAATAGAGGCAGATTGCCCCTTTTCCCTGTGGTACTTATTATCAAAATTAAGTTTACTTGAATACTAAACAACCTCAAGAAATTTGATTCTCTAAAGCAGAGGTAGGCAACCTTTTTTCCCCTTTAAGGGCCAAGGGACGTCAGCTCCCAGAAGCCTCAGCCATGTTGGCCAATAGCTCCTGGGATTCTGGGAGCTGAAGTCCCTCGGCCCTTAAAGGGGAAAGGTTGCCTACCCCTGTTTAAAGAATCCTTATTAGCTGTGACGTGACAGTATGTGTGTATGTGTATATGTGTGAGATTATATATATATAATATGTGCACCGACACACATATATAGAGAGAGAGAGAGCGAAAGACACACACACACACACGGTACCTTTTTTTTAACAGAATGCTTGTGGGAGAAATAAAGATCAGTTGATAAAATAAAGGCCACTTTAACGGTCCTGGCTAAATTCTAGGGAATCATGGGAACTAGTTTTTTCTGAGACATTGAGCCTTCTGTATCAGATCTCTGGTGCCACAATAAACTACAGTTCCCAGGATTCCCTAGCACTCAGCCAGGACCATTAAAGTGTTCTTAAGCTGCATTACTTGTAGCAGTTTGTCAAGGCCCAAAGACATGTTTATATATATGTGTGTGTGTGTGTATAATATATATATGTATATATTATGTATATATATGCATATATATGTCTGTGTGTGTGTGTGTACATATGTGGTGCCTTTTTCACCCAATAGCTGTAAAAAATAAAGCACACTTGATGGAAAATTTATTGTTTCATTTTTGTTGCCCTGACCAATTGCTGTTCATTGCACTCCATTAAACTGATTTTGAGGGCAGAATAGGGTTTGACTAGATGGCCTCTGAGGGCCCCCTTCCAATTCTATGGTGCTGTATATCCCTGTATGGGAAAAGGGCTTTGACTAGATGGCCTTTGAGGGTACTTTCCAGTTCTAGGGTGCTGTGCATCCATCCCTTAATGGCAGAAGTGGCTGCGGCGAGACATGACACACTGAGAAGGAATAAAAGGCGCTGGTTTCCAATGGCTTCCCTTTGCAGAAAGAAGGCCAGGAGCAGGAAGGAATTTAGTGGATTTTATTTCATTTTTCATTTAAAAATAATATTTATTTAATTTTAAATATTACATTTTGCATTCCGTTTTTTGTTATTTTCAATCGTTTCCAGTTTTGCTTCAATTTGCTGTTGTATTTGCATTTCATGTTTCATTTTGTTTTAATTCTTAGTTTTATTTTTTTGTTTTTACGTCTTATTTCATTTTATTTTTATTTCTTTCAAAGTTATTTTATCATTTTTCTATCATTTTAATTTATAATTATAATTTAAAGATTGGCCCTCTAAGCGAGAGAGATTATTATTTAACTGAAAGAGGAAAAAAGAAATAAAAATAAACAGAGGAAACAAGTAAAATAGAAATATAAAAGGTTAACAGTTAAATATAATGAATGAATTGGCCAGGGTAATCCAGTGCCTTGGCATCATTTCTGGCTTATTTTGACCTTATCATGGTCAAAACTGCATTATTAGTACAGTGCAGATGCAGTCATAGATTTAAATTGCACTGGAGAAATAATGCAGTTTGACACCCCCCCTCCCCCTTTTAAGTGCTGTAAGTTTTGTCCTATGAGATCCAGGGATCTGTAGTTTTGCAAACTTTTTCTGGTCCAAGAGTAATGGTGCCTTACCAAACTGCAAATCTCAGCATTTTGCAAGATGGAGCCATGAAAGTGGTGCCAAACTGTAAAAACAATGTAGATTGTAGTTTTGCAAGGTCCTTAGCCTTTTATGGTGTTTGACTGAGATGTCAGTCTTTGTTTTCAGTTAATACATTTTTTTTAATATATCTGGAAAACAAACTATCAGGTGGCCTTGGACAAATCACACTCTCTGAGCCTCAGGGGAAGACAAAGGCAACCTCTAGGAACCAATTCTGCCAACCTATGATAGGTTTGCCCATCAGAAGACACTGTTCAGAAGGGATTTGCCTTTGCCATCTTCTGAGGCTGAGAGGGTGTGACTTGCTCAAGGTCAGGCAGTGGGTTTCCCTGGTTGAGCAGGGATTCATTGGCCGTCTCCTTAGCCAGAAGCAAGCCCATAGCTCCCACTGAAACACTGGTAAGTTTGTTGATTTAGCTTTATTTGTTTTTCATTTTAAATATTGTATATGTTCCCGTTTTGTTTTTTTTACTTCAAAATATGATGTGTGCAGTGTATGTAGGAATTATTTTTATTTTTATTTTAAATTTTTTTATTTTTTTATTTATTTCCTTCGGTCCTCCGATAGTCTGAGGGTCAGTGACCCGGCCCCCCGCTCAAAAAGGTTGCCTACCCCTGCTTTGGTGCTTTGTAAACTCTAATTCCAGAGGAAGTTTTGGCCTACCTGGGAGTTTTGGGAATGCAATTCCTCCCCATCGTTTTAGCAGGGACTCGGCCCTTCTGTCGGCCTGGTTTTTGGGGCCTTCCTCTTCCTGAGCCCCAAAATACAAAAGGGGGGGAGGGAGGGAGAAGGGGAGAGAGAGAGAGAGAGAAGCAAAGCATTGTTCTGTTTCTTCCTTGATTAGTATCCCTTCTCTTTTCTCTCATGCCAAGCTGTTCTAACAGTGGGTATTGATGTCGTGAAGGAGAATAGAGGAAAATACTTCCAATTCTAGGATCTTGTGTGTGGCTTCATGGCAAACGGGGTTTTACTACATGTCCTTTTAGGGCCCATTCCAATTGTAGGATCATGTGTATCCTGTTTATGGCTTCATGGCAAAAGGGGTTGGACTAGATGCCCTTTCAGGGTCCCTTTCCAATTCTAAATTCCTGCTTTTTGGCTTTATGGCAAAAGGGATTGGACTAGGTGTCCTTTGAGGGGCCCTTTCTAATTCTAGGTTTCTGTGTATGGCTTCATGGCAAAAGGGGTTGGACTAGATGCCCTTTCAGGGCCCATTTCCAATTCTAAAGTCCTGTTTCTGGCTTCATGGCAAAAGGGGTTGGACTAGATGACCTTTCAGGGATCCTTTCCAATTCTATAGAGCAGAGGTAGGCAACCTTTCCCCTTTAAGGGCCGAGGGACTTCAGCTCCCAGAAGCCTCAGCCATGTTGGCCAATAGTCCCATGTTGGCCAATAGCTCCTGGGATTCTGGGAGCTGAAGTCCCTCAGCCCTTAAAGGGGAAAGGTTGCCTACCCCTGCTATAAAGTCCTGCTTATGGCTTCGTGGCAAAAGGGGTTGGACTAGATGCCCTTTCAGGGGGCCCTTCCAATTCTAGGTTCCTGTTTATTGATTCATGGCAAATGGGGTTGGACTAGATGCCCTTTCAGGGTCCCTTTCCAATTCTAAAGTCCTGCTTATGGCTTCATGGCAAAAGGAGTTGCACTAGATGCCCTTTCATGGCCCCCTTCCAATTCTAGGTTCCTGTGTATGGTTTCCTGGCAAAAGGGGTTGGACTAGATGCCCTTTTAGGGGCCATTTCCAATTCTAAAGTCCTGTTTCTGGCTTCATGGCAAAAGGGGTTGGACTAGATGACCTTCCAAGGATCCTTTCCAATTCTATAGAGTCCTGCTTATGGCTTCGTGGCAAAAGGGGTTGGACTTGATGCCCTTTGAGGGCCCCCTTCCAATTCTAGGTTCCTGTTTATTGCTTCATGGCAAATGGGGTTGGACTAGATGCCCTTTCAGGGCCCCCTTCGTATTCTAGGTTCCTGTTTCTGGGTTCGAGGCAAATGGGGTTGGACTAGATGCCCTTTCAGGGTCCCTTTCCAATTCTAAAGTCCTGCCTATGGCTTCATGGCAAAAGGGGTTGGACTAGATGCCCTTTCAGGACCCCTTTCTAATTCTAAAGTCCTGCTTATGGCTTCATGGCAAATGGGGTTGGACTAGATGTTCTTTGAGGGTCTCCTTCTAATTCTAGGTTCCTCTGTATGGCTTTATGGCAAAAGGGGTTGGACTAGATGCCCTTTCAGGGCGCCTTTCCAATTCTAGGTTCCTGTTTATGGCTTCATGGCAAAAGGGGTTGGACTAGATGCCCTTTCAAAGGCTTTTTCCAATTCTAGGTTTCTTTGTATGGCTTCATGGCAAAAGGGGTTGGACTAGATGCCCTTTCAGGCCGCCTTTCCAATTCTAGGTTCCTGTGTATGGCTTCATGGCAAAAGGGGTTGGACTAGATGCCCTTTCAGGGGCTTTTTCCAATTCTAGGTTCCTGTCTATGGCTTCATGGCAAATGGGGTTGGACTAGATGCCCTTTTGAGGGGTGCTTTGCAAGTGTATCCCCGCATGGCAGAAGTGAGTTGGATTTTTAGGGAAGGAGAGTAAAAGCCGCGAATCCGGGAGAGAGAGAGAAAGAGAGCGGACTTTCTGGGAGAAGGGGTCACACTCTCTCAGTTTCTGAGGGAAGCAGGCCATGAAGTGCTCCCGTTTGTCGTGAGGAGAGGGAACTTGGACCCGGGTGCATGTTTCCGTGGGGGACGGGAAAGCGGTCAGACTTGTTCCGCAGCGGTCTCGGCCAGCCGTTGCCTAGCAGCGGTGCATCATGCCGTTTTCGGCGCCTGACGTCTTAGGGCTGGCCCTCTGAGACGGATTCCTAGAGTGTAGGCTTGTGACACTCTAGGCTTGACGTTCTCTGTGGCAGGCCCTCTGAGACGAATTGCTAGAAAGTCTCTATGGGTTCATCCGGCTCAAAATCCGACTCCAGGTGATGGGGTGGCACTCCGTTATTTCCTAGCTCTATCGGTTCATCTGGCTCAAAATCCGACTCCAAATGACAGGGTGGAACTCTATTATTTCCTAGCTCTATGCGTTCACCCAGCTCAAATTCCGACTCTAAATGACAGGGTAGCACTCTATTGTTTCCTAGCTCTATGGGTACATCCAGCTCAAAATCCGACTCCAAATGACAGGATGGCAGTCTATTATTTCCTAGCTCTATGGGTTCACCCGGCTCAAAATCCGACTCCAAATGACAGGGTGGCACTTTATTATTTCCTAGCTCTATGGGTTCATCTGGCTCAAAATCCGACTCCAGGTGATGGGGTGGCACTCTGATATTTCCTAGCTCTATGGGTTCATCCAGCTCAAAATCCGACTCCAAATGACAGGATGGCAGTCTATTATTTCCTAGCTCTATGGGTTCATGGGGCTCAAAATCCGATTCCAACTACCTGGATGGCACTCTATTATTTCCTAGGTCTATGGTTCATCCGGCTTAAAATCCGACTCCAGGTGATGGGGTCGCACTCCGTTATTTCCTAGCTCTATGGGTTCATTGAATAGTTAGGGTCAGTGACCCGGCCCCCCGCTCAAAAAGGTTGCCTACCCCTGCTTTAGTGCTTTGTAAACTCTAATTCCAGAGGGAGCTTTGGCCTACCTGGGAGTTTTGGGAATGCAATTTCTCCACCATCGTTTTAGCAGGGACTCGGCCCTTCTGCCGGCCTGGTTTTGGGGGCCTTCCTGAGCCCCAAAATACAAAAGGGGGGGAGGGAAGGAGAAGGGGAGAGAGAGGGAGAGAAGCAAAGCATTGTTCTGTTTCTTCCTTGATTAGTATCCCTTCTCTCTTCTCTCATGCCAAGCTGTTCTAACAGTGGGTATTGATGTCGTGAAGGAGAATAGAGGAAAATACTTCCAATTCTAGGATCCTGTGTGTGGCTTCATGGCAAACGGGGTTTGACTACATGTCCTTTTAGGGCCCATTCCAATTGTAGGATCATGTGTATCCTGTTTATGGCTTCATGGGAAAAGGGGTTGGACTAGATGCCCTTTCAGGGTCCCTTTCCAATTCTAAATTCTTGCTTTTTGGCTTTATGGAAAAAGGGATTGACTAGATGTCCTTTGAGGGGCCCTTTTCAATTCTAAAGTCCTGTTTCTGGCTTCATGGCAAAAAGGGTTGGACTAGATGACCTTTCAGGGATCCTTTCCAATTCTATAGAGCAGAGGTAGGCAACCTTTCCCCTTTAAGGGCCGAGGGACTTCAGCTCCCAGAAGCCTCAGCCATGTTGGCCAATAGTCCCATGTTGGCCAATAGCTCCTGGGATTCTGGGAGCTGAAGTCCCTCAGCCCTTAAAGGGGAAAGGTTGCCTACCCCTGCTATAGAGTCCTGCTTATGGCTTCGTGGCAAAAGGGGTTGGACTAGATGCCCTTTCAGGGGGCCCTTCCAATTCTAGGTTCCTGTTTATTGCTTCATGACAAATGGGGTTGGACTAGATGCCCTTTCAGGGTTCCTTTCCAATTCTAAAGTCCTGCTTTTTGGCTTCATGGCAAAAGGGATTGGACTAGATGTCATTTGAGGGACCCTTTCCAATTCTAGGTTTCTGTGTATGGCTTCATGGCAAAAGGGGTTGGACTAGATGCCCTTTCAGGGGGCCCTTCCAATTCTAGGTTCCTGTTTATGGCTTCATGGCAAAAGGAGTTGGACTAGATGTCCTTCCAGGGGCCCTTTCCAATTCTAGGTTTCTGTGTATGGCTTCATGGCAAAAGGGGTTGGACTAGATGCCCTTTCAGGGCCCCCTTCCAATTCTAGGTTCCTGTTTATGGCTTCATGGCAAAAGGGGTTGGACTAGATGCCCTTTAAGGGTCCCTTTCCAATTCTAGGTTCCTGTTTATGGCTTCATGGCAAAAGGGGTTGGACTAGATGCCCTTTCAGGGCCCCCTTCCAATTCTAGGTTCCTGTGTATGTCTTCATGGCAAAAGGGGTTGGACTAGATGCCCTTTCAGGGTCCCTTTCCAATTCTAAAGTCCTGCTTATGGCTTCATGGCAAAAGGAGTTGCACTAGATGCCCTTTCAGGGCTCCCTTCCAATTCTAGGTTCCTGTGTATGACTTCAAGGCAATTGGGGTTGGACTACATGTCCTTTCAGGGGCCCTTTCCAATTCTAGGTTCCTGTGTATGGCTTCCTGGCAAAAGGGGTTGGACTAGATGCACTTTTAGGGACCCCTTCCAATTCTAGGTTCCTGTTTATGGCTTCATGGCAAAAGGGGTTGGACTAGATGTCCTTTTAGGGGCCATTCCAATTGTAGGATCATGTGTATCCTGTTTATAGCTTCATGGTAAAAGGGGTTGGACTAGATGCCCTTTCAGGGGCCATTTCCAATTCTAAAGTCCTGTTTCTGGCTTCATGGCAAATGGGGTTGGACTAGATGACCTTTCAGTGACCATTTCCAATTCTAAAGTCCTGTTTCTGGCTTCATGGCAAAAGGGGTAGGACTAGATGACCTTCCAGCGGGCCCTTCCAATTCTATAGAGTTCTGCTTATGGCTTCGTGGCAAAAGGGGTTCGACTAGATGCCCTTTCAGGGACCCCTTCCAATTCTAGGTTCCTGTTTCTAGCTTCGAGGCAAATGGGGTTGGACTAGATTTCCTTTCAGTGACCCTTTCCAATTCTAAAGTCCTGCTTATGGCTTCATGGCAAAAGGGGTTGGAGTAGATGTCCTTTGAGGATCCCCTTCTAATTCTAGGTTCCTGTGTATGGCTTCATGGCAAAAGGGGTTGCACTAGATGCCCTTTCAGGCTCCCCTTCCTATTCTAGGTTCCTGTTTCTGGCTTCATGGCAAAAGGGGTTGGACTAGATGCCCTTTCAGGATCCCCTTCCTATTCTAGGTTCCTGTTTCTGGCTTCATGGCAAAATGGGTTGGACTAGATGCCCTTTCAGGATCCCCTTCCAATTCTAGGTTTCTGTGAATGTCTTCATGGTAAAAGGGGTTGGACTAGATGCCCTTTCAGGGGTCCTTTCCAATTCTAGGTTCCTGTTTATGGCTTCATGGCAAAATGGGTTGGACTAGATGCCCTTTCAGGATCCCCTTCCAATTGTAGGATCATGTGTATCCTGTTTATGGCTTTATGGCAAAAGGGGTTGGACTAGATGCCCTTTTAGCGACCCTTTCCAATTCTAAAGTCCTGTTTCTGGCTTCATGGCAAACGGGGTTGACTAGATGTCCTTTAAGGGGTGTTTTGTAACTGTAGGGTGCTGCGTATCCCAGCATGGAAGAAGCAGGTTGGATATTTAGGGAAGGAGAGTAAAAGCGGCGAAGCCGGGGGAGAGAGAAAGAGAGCGGACTTTCTGGGAGAAGGGGTCACACTCTCTCAGTTTCTGAGGGAAGCAGGCCATGAAGTGCTCCCGTTTGTCGTGAGGTGAGGGAACTTGGTCCCGGGTGCATGTTTCCGCGGGGGACGGGAAAGCGGTCGGACTTGTTCCGCAGCAGTCTCGACCAGCCGTTGCCTAGCAGCCCTCTTTCTTGCCTTGCCGTTTTCGGCGTCTGACGTTATATATCCCTCTAAGATGGATTCCTAGAGTGTAGGCAGGCCCTCAGAGTAATTCCTAGAAAGTCTCCATGGAGACGCTCTAGCCGTCCTCTCTCTGGCAGGCCCTCCAAGACGCATTTCCTAGAGTGTACCCTGGTGACACTCTAGGCTGCCGCGCTTCTATTGCAGGCCCTCTGAGTTGAACTCCTAGAATATCTTCAGGGAGACGCTCTTGCCGTCGTCTCTCGGAGGGTCGGCCCTCCAAGATGGAATTCCTAGAGTGTACACCCTTGTGACACTCTAGGCTGTCTCACTTTATGGCAGGCCCTCTAATACGGCCTCCTAGAGCGTCGCCGTGGAGACGCTCTTGCCCTCGGAGCTCGGAGGGCCGGCCCTGTAAGACGGATTCCTAGACCGAGCCCTCTGGACGCTCTCGTCTCCCCCCTCCCCTCTTTTGCAGGCCCTCTGAGGTTTTCCTTCCTAGAGCGTCCCCGTACAGGGTCTTTGGGCTTGCGCATTGGGATGGCCGGCCTTCAGAAAAGGCGTCGCCGCACGCCGCCATTTTCTCGCCCAGGAAAAGCGCTGCAGTCGCAGGTTTTGGACGTCACCCTGGCGACGGTCCAGTATTTCAGCGAGGTTTTGGGGTTTGAACCTATTTAATTTGACTTTTATTGCCTTTTGCCTTTTTAAAAAGCTATTGTACTGAATGTTTAAAGATTTTATTTTAGATTTCATGATTTTCTATGTTCAGTCGTCCCTAATTTTTGTTTCATTTTATTCTTTCCCTTGTATCTCCGGTTTCACTTCGTCTCCATTCTTCATTATTTCGATTTTCGTTTTTATCTTATATACTATTTTATTTTTTTCTCTTTTTAATCATTTTTAATTATTCTTTAATTTAATTTTATGATTATAATTTCAGGGCTGGCCTTCTAGGCGATTCCTGATGTTCAAATGAATGGGGGGAAAAATAAAAGGAAACCGAATGAACACCTTTAAATTAAATAAAGATATTTAAAATGAAATGAAAAGAATAAATATAATAATAGAAAATATAGAAATGATAAACAAAATGAAATAAATAATGAGTTTTATAATTTCAAAAGAGGTAATTGTATTTTATTTCCTACTACATTTTTTTAAAGCAATTGTACTGAATATTTAAATATTTTATTTTAGATTTCATGATTTTCTACGTTTAGTCGTTCCTAATTTCCCCTTAATTTTATTGTTTCCTTTGTATCTCCGGTTTGACTTCGTCTTAATTCTTAGTTATTTCGATTTTCGTTTTTATTTTATATTCTATTTTAATTTTGTTTATATAAAAATATTTTCCATGTTTGTTTAATTTAATTTTATAACTCTAATTTCAGGACTGGCCTTCAAAGGGATTCCTGATGTTCCCTTCCATTTCTAGGGCCATGTGCATCCTTTACTGGCAAAAGGGGTTTGACTAGATGTCCTTTGAACAGGAATAGTCACAGTGATTCCTAGAGAAGTGTTCTTTCAGGTAAAAACAACACAGCATTTTTGTTCTTTGGGTTTTTCCACATTCATGACTGGGGTCCCATGCCCCTAAACCTAGACAATGCAGAGGGAGGGAGGAGTGTGCACTCCCTCTTTTTTTGACTGAGACAGTGCAGTGGGCCCATAGATACTCAATTCCCATTAAATACAGTGGCATCGTAAAAGGATGGCCCTTCTATAAAATTGCTTTTTAAATTTTATATTCATGTACATGTTAACTTTTTTAAAAATGGTATTGTTTTAAATCTGCTGTTCAAATCCTTGAGTCCTTGTATTGGAAGAAAGGTGAGATATAAGATAATGATAATAATATGCAAAGTCAAAGTTGGCATATTGTTCTTTGTTGTGTTGTTGTTGTTTTTAAATCCAATCAATTTAAATTTTATGTCGTTCTACTGACATTTTAGTCCAGTAGGGATCTGGCTTTTAGGATGGAGAGAGCCTGACTTTCAGCAGGTAGACCCTCGTGGATTTGGGCAGCTTTCGGGTACGTTTTCCTCCTCAGGTAACCGATGCCTGTTCTGTGTAATCCATTAAACGGATTGTGATGGCGAGGAGGCTTTGACTAGATGCCCTTTCACGGGGCCCTTCCAATTCTAGGTTCCTGTTTATGGCTTCATGGCAAAAGGGGTTGGACTAGATGCCCTTTCAGGGTCCCTTTCCAATTGTAAAGTCCTGTTTCTGGCTTCATGGCAAAAGAGGTTGGACTAGATGACCTTTCAGGGATCCCTTCCAATTCTATAGAGCAGGGGTAGGCAACCTTTCCCCTTTAAGGGCCGAGGGACTTCAGCTCCCAGAAGCCTCAGCCATGTTGGCCAATAGTCCCATGTTGGCCAATAGCTCCTGGGATTCTGGGAGCTGAAGTCCCTCGGCCCTTAAAGGGGAAAGGTTGCCTATCCCTGCTATAGAGTCCTGCTTATGGCTTCGTGGCAAAAGGGGTTGGACTAGATGCTCTTTCAGGGGGCCCTTCCAATTCTAGGTTCCTGTTTATTGCTTCATGGCAAATGGGGTTGGACTAGATACCCTTTCAGGGTACCTTTCCAATTCTAAAGTCCTGCTTATGGCTTCATGGCAAAAGGAGTTGCACTAGATGCCCTTTCAGGGGCCATTTCCAATTCTAAAGTCCTGTTTCTGGCTTCATGGCAAAAGGGGTTGGACTAGATGACCTTCCAGGGATCCCTTCCAATTCTATAGAGTCCTGCTTATGGCTTCGTGGCAAAAGGGGTTGGACTTGATGCCCTTTCAGGGCCCCCTTCCAATTCTAGGTTCCTGTTTATTGCTTCATGGCAAATGGGGTTGGACTAAATGCCCTTTCAGGGCCCCCTTCCAAGTCTAGGTTCCTGTTTCTGGATTCGAGGCAAATGGGGTTGGACTAGATGCCCTTTCAGGGTCCCTTTCCAATTCTAAAATCCTGCTTATGGCTTCATGGCAAAAGGGGTTGGACTAGATGCCCTTTCAGGACCCCTTTCCAATTCTAAAGTCCTGCTTATGGCTTCATGGCAAATGGGGTTGGACTAGATGTTCTTTGAGGGTCCCCTTCTAATTCTAGGTTCCTCTGTATGGCTTCATGGCAAAAGGGGTTGGACTAGATGCCCTGTCAGGGCCCCCTTCCAAGTCTAGGTTCCTGTTTCTGGATTCGAGGCAAATGGGGTTGGACTAGATGCCCTTTCAGGAACCCTTTCCAATTCTAAAGTCCTGCTTATGGCTTCAGGCAAAAGGGGTTGGACTAGATGCCCTTTCAGGACCCCTTTCCAATTCTAAAGTCCTGCTTATGGCTTCAGGCAAAAGGGGTTGGACTAGATGCCCTTTCTGGACCCCTTTCCAATTCTAAAGTCCTGCTTATGGCTTCATGGCAAATGGGGTTGGACTAGATGTTCTTTGAGGGTCCCCTTCTAATTCTAGGTTCCTCTGTATGGCTTTGTGGCAAAAGGGGTTGGACTAGATGCCCTTTCAGGGGGTCTTCCAATTCTAGGTTCCTGTTTATTGCTTCATGGCAAATGGGGTTGGACTAGATGCCCTTTCAGGGTCCCTTTCCAATTCTAAAGTCCTGCTTATGGCTTCATGGCAAAAGGGATTGGACTAGATGTCATTTGAGGGGCCCTTTCTAATTCTAGGTTTCTGTGTATGGCTTCATGGCAAAAGGGGTTGGACTAGATGCCCTTTCAGGGGGCCCTTCCAATTCTAGGTTCCTGTGTATGGCTTCCTGGCAAAAGGGGTTGGACTAGATGCCCTTTTAGGGGCCCCTTCCAATTCTAGGTTCCTGTTTATGGCTTGATGGCAAAAGGGGTTGGACTAGATGTCCTTTTAGGGACCCATTCCAATTGTAGGATCATGTGTATCCTGTTTATAGCTTCATGGCAAAAGGGGTTGGACTAGATGCCCTTTCAGGGGCCATTTCCAATTCTAAAGTCCTGCTTATGGCTTCATGGCAAAAGGGGTTGGACTAAATGAACTTCCCGGGATCCCTTCCAATTCTATAGAGTCCTGCTTATGGCTTCGTGGCAAAAGGGGTTGGACTTGATGCCCTTTCAGGGCCCCCTTCCAATTCTAGGTTCCTGTTTATTGCTTCATGGCAAATGGGGTTGGACTAGATGCCCTTTCAAGTTCCCCTTCCAATTCTAGGTTCCTGTTTCTGGCTTCGAGGCAAATGGGGTTGGACTAGATGCCCTTTCAGGACCCCTTTCCAATTCTAAAGTCCTGCTTATGGCTTCATGGCAAAAGGAGTTGCACTAGATGCCCTTTCAGGGCCCTTTCCAATTCTAGGTTCCTGTGTATGGCTTCCTGGCAAAAGGGGTTGGACTAGATGCCCTTTTAGGGGCCATTTCCAATTCTAAAGTCCTGTTTCTGGCTTCATGGCAAAAGGGGTTGGACTAGATGCCCTTAAAGGGACCCTTTCCAATTCTAAAGTCCTGTGTATGTCTTCATGGCAAAAGGGGTTGGACTAGATGCCGTTTCAGGGGCTTTTTCCAATTCTAGGTTCCTGTCTATGGCTTCATGGCAAAAGGACTAGATGCCCTTTTGAGGGGTGCTTTGCAAGTGTATCCCCGCATGGCAGAAGTGGGTTGGATTTAGGGAAGGAGAGTAAAAGCCGCGAATCCGGGAGAGAGAGAGAAAGAGAGCGGACTTTCTGGGAGAAGGGGTCACACTCTCTCAGTTTCAGAGGGAAATGCTCCCGTTTGTCGTCTGGAGAGGGAACTTGGACCCGGGTGCATGTTTCCGTGGGGGACGGGAAAGCAGTTGGACTTGTTCCGCAGCAGTCTCGGTCAGCCGTTGCTTAGCAGCGGTGCGTCATGCCGTTTTCGGCCCCTGACGTCTTAGGGCTGGCCCTCTGAAATGGATTCCTAGAGTGTAGGCTTGTGACAGTCTAGGCTTGACGCTCTCTGTGGCAGGCCCTCTGAGACGAATTGCTAGAAAGTCTCTATGGGTTCATCTGGCTCAAAATCCGACTCCAACTACCTGGATTGCAGTCTATAATTTCCTAGCTCTATGGGTGCACCTGGCTCAAATTCTGACTCCAAATACCTGGATGGCAGTCTAATATTTCCTAGCTCTATGGGTTCAACCAGATTAAAAGAGCTACGAATCATAGAATGCCACCCAGTCATTTGGAGTCGGATTTTTGAGCCGGGTGAACCCATAGAGCTAGGAAATAATAGAGTGTCATCTTGTCATTTAGAGTCGGAATTCGAGGTGGGTGAACCCATAGAGCTAGGAAATAATAGAGTGCTACCTGTCATTTGGAGTCGGATTTTGAGCCAGATGAACCCATAAAGCTAGGAAATAATAGAATGCCATCTTGTCATTTAGAGTCGGAATTCGAGGTGGGTGAACCCATAGAGCTAGGAAATAATAGAGTGCTACCTGTCATTTGGAGTCGGATTTTGAGCCAGATGAACCCATAGAGCTAGGAAATAATAGAGTGCCATCCCGTCATTTGGAGTTGGATTTTGACCTAGGTAAACCCATAGAGCTAGGAAATGATAGAGTTCCACCCTGTCATTTGGAGTCGGAAATTGAGCTGGGTGAACCTATAGAGCGAGGAAATATAGAGTGCTACCCCGTCATTTGGAGTCGGAATTTGTTTAGTTTTAGTTTTAGGGTTAGGGTTAGTTTTAGGGTTAGGGTTAGTTTAGGGTTAGGGTTAGTTTTAGGGTTTAGGGTTAGTTTTAGGGTTAGGGTTAGTTTAGGGTTAGGGTTAGTTTTAGGGTTAGTTTTAGGGTTAGGGTTAGTTTTAGGGTTAGGGTTAGTTTAGGGTTAGGGTTAGGGGTTAGTTTAGGGTTAGGGTTAGGGTTAGGGTTTAGGGTTAGTTTTAGGGTTAGGGGTTAGTTTAGGGTTAGTTTTAGGGTTAGGGTTAGGGGTTAGGGTTAGGGTTAGGGGTTAGGGTTAGGGTTAGGGTTAGGGGTTAGGGGTTAGGGTTAGGGTTAGGGTTAGGGTTAGGGTTAGTTTTAGGGTTAGGGTTAGTTTTAGGGTTAGGGTTAGGGTTAGGGTTAGGGTTAGGGTTAGTTTTAGGGTTAGGGTTAGGGGTTAGGGTTAGGGTTAGGGTTAGGGTTAGGGGTTAGGGTTAGGGTTAGGGTTAGGGTTAGGGTTAGGGTTAGGGTTAGGGTTAGGTATAAATATTTTTTTTTTTTTAGGTATAAATATTTTATTTAAAAAAGTACATCCTACTAACAAATTTGCTACTTCAACTAGTACAGAAACATTATATATTACAGAATTTCAAAATTTCAATTTCAAATTTCAATTTCAAATTTCAACTTCAAAATTACAGAATTTCAAAATGTCAAAATTACAACGTATACATTATAAATTATGAATTATAAAATGTTATACATCAAAACTACCCATTTAAGGTTCAAAATATAAAACTATATATCTATATAAATACTTCAAAACAAATTTATATCCACAGAATCAAAATTATATGTCAAAAACTGTATATGAATATATATTACATAAATCTATGTATATGTATGTAATCTATCTCAGGTTATGCCAGGTGTGGCCTCCGCCAACCATGGCCAAAACTTCCTCCACTTACTAGAAGACATCCTGCCTCTTTCTAATACATTTAAAATCTTCACTTTGTTCACTACAAAACGAACAGCAATATTAACATCTGGTGGTATTTGTGTAACTAACTCTCTCTTTCTCTGGAAGACCAGAGCCAACAGAACATACAAATTTACTAATCTAACGGTTGACCAAGGAACTTCCCAGAAGGAGTCTCTAATCTGCCCTCCATCTCCTCTCTTCCTTTTTCTTCCCAGGCCTCGACGTCGACGTGGTCCTCTGACTCTCGTCTCCGGCTCCAGTCCAGACGCCACCGCTTCCCAAGGCTGCCGTGCCAAGTCCGGCCAATCTAAAGCAGCGGCTACCTTTTCCCAAGTTTCCTTGGCCGAAGGACAGTTCTTAATAAAGTGTTCCGTGGTCTCTTTGTTCAATTGTCCAGTCATACATGATTGTTTTTGACACAAAAGTCTAGGACACATTTGTTCTGCTTCTTTCAACCATGGTTGATTACCCTTTAAACAATATATTTGGTGATAAAATCTCCATCGAATGTCCCACAGACCAAAAGGGACCCTCCGGTCTGTGAAACACTCGACGGTTTGGGGCAATTCTTTTAAATAAGTGGACAACTGTTCCTTTTTAACATTCTTTTCCATGTGCGGTTGGAAGAAAACCACCCTCACCATTTCCCAATACAAAAAACTTTTTAAGGTCTTGATACATCCCGCCTTGGTCTTAAACCACTCCGCCAGAACCTTATTGCCTTGAATCTGCCCGTACACTTCCCTAAGGAAGTCGGGGCCGGCGTGTCTCATCGCGGCCGTCACCCGGAAAGGCACCGGTTCCTCCCTCCACCACTTCTCGGCCCAGCTCTCGTTCACCCAATGCTTGGCAAAGAGAGCCACCCACCCCTCTAGGTCTGCCTGCCGCTGAACCCCTTGACTGAGTTTCCCAAAGTTCTGGCTGAGGAAGACAGACAGGAACTTGAGCCTCAACGCAGGTAAGTCTAGCCCTCCTTGTTCCGTTTTCCTGTAGGCTACCGCCCGAGCCAGGGGAAAAGAGGCTGTTCCCCAGAGAAATTGAAAAACCAATTTTTCAGCCTCCTTTACAACTTTTTGGGGAGGTGGATACACGGTGGCTAAATTTAGGGCCAGTGGCATAAGATAAGTCTTTATGTACACCGCTTTTTGATAGACATTTAAGTTCCAAGATTTCCATTTCTTAAAAGAATCTCTTATTTTTTCCAACCAGAGATGCCAGTTCTTTTCCCATCCGAGACATTTAATGGAAAATAATAAACCTAAAATTTTATACTCCTCTAATTTTTCCAAGGTTTCACCTTGCATCTCCTGGTTCCCAACCACCCCTTCCACTGGAGACAAATGTAAGGTTTCCTCTTCTCTGGAAAAGGAAATCAAATGACTTTTCTGCAGATTTATCTGAGCCCCTGAAACTTGCTCATATTTATTAAAAATGGTCATCACGGAAGCTAATTCTTTTTGGTCATTAATAAACAAAGAGATGTCATCGGCGTGGGCTGCGTATTTCACCTGCTTAGCCACAGTCTCTATGGGAAAAGGTATAACTCCTCCGCTAGGAAGGGTAACCCTCAAACCTGTAATATTTTCTTCCGCCTGGATTTGGGAAAGAACTGAATCTAGAATCAGGACATAGAGGAGGGGGCTCAGGGGACAGCCCTGCCTGACTCCCGAATTCAACCTAATCGAAACCCCCCTGTGTCCATTGATCTGAGGAACCACCTGGGCCTTCAAATAAAGAAGCTGGATATATCTAACAAAACCGTCAGGGAGACCCCTTCTCTTCAGCGCTTCCCACATAAACCGATGGTGAACTCTATCGAAAGCTTTGGCCTGATCTAAAAATAGTATCTTCCCTTCCCATTTTCCTTTTTGTGCTAAATGGAAAACCTCTCTAAACAAACACAAAGAGTCTACCATAAACCGCCCCGGAACGGCACTAGTTTGGGAAGCCAAAACAATTTTTGGTGCTATTTTTGCCAATCTGTTATTCAAAACCTTGGCCAAAATCCTATAGTCCACATTTGTTAAAACGATGGGTCGCCAATTTTTAGGCAAGGTCAAATCTCCTTGTTTGGGAAAGAAAATCAAAACGCCCTCATAAAAGGAGTCTGTCAAACTTTCCTTAGACAAAAGCTCGTTTATGACTCGGGTCAGAGGGGGGACCAGCCATTTTGCAAAAGTTTTGTAAAAAATCCACCCGAGTCCATCCGGGCCCGGAGCAGATTTACTTTTTCCCTGAACTATCACCTCCTGAACTTCCTTCTCTGACACCGGGGCCACCAAATTGTCCTTATCTGTTTGAGACAACCCTCGGTAGCTACCGTCTAATCTATTTTGAGGTACCCGATCCAAAAAACCCTTAATGCTCTCTTCACTAATTTTTTTTCCCGTATACAGCTCCTTATAAAACTCCTCCATCACCTTCAGCATTTCTCTCGGGTCTCTCCTCACCCGATCCTGCTCTCCACGTCTCAACCCCCCCATAACCACGGAGGCTTGGGGAGTTTTGGCTCTAGCCCAGTCTTCAACGTCCACCACCGCCCCCTTGGTCCTAAATTCTTTATAATATTTCTTTTTAAGTTTCTGTTTTGTTTGAAATTCTTTAATTACCATTCTGGACCGTTCTAACAATTTCTGATTTACAGGGAGGCCTCGATTCACTTTATGGTGGCATTTCAAAAATTGATATACCGCCGTCTGGTAGTCCTGCAAATCCTTCCGATTAATAACATATTCATAATTTTGGCAAGTCTTCCTAATTACTTTTTTGGCTCGCTCCCACCAGACCGACAGTTCTCCAACATACAAGTCCTCCAAGGTCAGCAAATTGGCCAAAACTCCCGCAATTTCCTCCTTGCAGATATCGTTCCCGACGGTCTTTGGGCGAAGCCTCCAGAGAGGTTTGCCTCTGGGGTAGACTTCGCCCCAAGCAAATTGCATTTGGAGTATAACGTGATCGGACCACGGAGTGACCGTCAGTTGACAACTTAAGGTCTTTAATTCGGCGGGTGCTCTAATCCTGTCCAATCTGCTAGCTCTGTCTTTTTGATAACAAGTAAAATTGTCACCCTCCAGTGAACCATACTTATCTATAAATGCTTTTTTACAGGGAAGAGGGAAAAAACCCAACTGATTACTTACTTCTAAAGCCTTATCTTTTAAATTGCGTTCTGAAAAAAAGCTCTCTAAAAATCTCTCCTCTGGTGTTAAAAGGGGTAACTTTTTCCCGGTTTTCTCTTTATCCATATAATTAGAATAATCGGATACTTTGGTCCTATTATTAAAATCCCCTACGATCAATAAGTGTCTATAGGTAGCACAATAACCTTTCAAATGAGGCCAAAAAGCTTTGCGCTGGGATACCGCCACAGGGGCGTAAAGCCCACAAAGCCGGAAAAAAATCTTTTCTTCCTTCCCGTCAGTCGAAATCTCCACCAAGGTAAAATCCACCACGACCAACCTGCCGGGCAAAGCTTCGAGGACAAAATCGACGTGCAGGTCCTGTCTAGCTTTAAATAAAACTGCCACGCCCGCCTGGTGCTCCTCCCCATAAGACCAAATGGACGGTCCTTTTGTCCACATTTTCTGTGCCTGAGAGCGTTGCTGTTCGTTCACCAAGTGGGTCTCTTGTAAAACCACCACATCGTGTGGCATGATGGCCAACAAAGGTAAAATCTCATTTCGCCTGTCGGCCATCCTCAGCCCTCTCACATTCCACGTGGTGATTCTTAAAAACCCCATTATTAATATTTTTGTATACCTATAACCTAAAAATTAAGACTGTCTACATTACCCATTAAACAATTAAATAAGAATTTTCTTTCCCAAACAAAAGCTAACATTGGTTAATTTAGATTAATTTGGATTAATTTAAAATTTAAAATCTGAAATTAAAATTAAAGACTCCCAAATTCTCCTAGTCCATGACCTCCAACTTCTCGCTCCGTCCGGTTTCTTTGACCCTCCGGTGCTCCAAATCCGTCAAACTCTTCTCTACCTCCTCCGGAAAAACCGGAGGCGTAGCCTCACTAATTTGGGGTGAAAGCGGAAGGGGTGTAGAGACAGGGGATGGTAGGGAAGACACTACGGAGGGGGTCACAAGGGAGGGGGAAACAGAAACAAGAGGAAAATGTAAAACGACTTGGTCAGGGGGAAGGGATGGAAGGGGACAGGAAGGAGAATCAGTTTTCTCAGGTGCTGCACTTTGTCCTTCCTCCACCGCTACCTCCGTTAACATCGGTTCAACAGAGTCTTCAGGACCCTTGGTCTGTCCTTCCATCATCTGTTGTTCTCCTCCCGCCCCCTTCTCTCCTTCTCCCTTTTTCCTCTGCTCCTTCTGTCTTTTCCTCCTCGGGCTCTTTGGAGTCCTTTGTCCTTTCGCTTCCTCTGTGTGCCGGGATCGTCTGTCCTCTACCTCCTCAACCGCCACCAAGAGTTCCTTATCGGTGGGCTCTTCAGTGGCCAACCCGCTCTCTCCCTCTCCTCCTCCCTCATCCGCTAAAACACGGTACCTATTATTCTCCGTGACCTCCTTCTCCCGCTGTCCCTCTCTCTCTCGCGGCCCCCTCTCTCGCCTCTCCACCCCTTTTTTTCGCACCACATGCCATCCGGCATCCTGCGTGGGTTCTACTACTCTCTTTTGCCCTTCTTCCCTCGTAGACAGCGGGTCGGTTTGATTCCCCCCGTCTCCCTGTTGTTCCATAGGCGGCAAATTTTCTCCCCTCTTTTTCAAGGCTTCTCTCAAAACCCTCGTCTGCTCATTGGCTTGAGCTCTTTCTTTTCCTGTTTTGGCAACTTGTTGGGCCTTCTCAAAAACTTTAGCATCCTGTTGATTATAATACGCCTGAGGGCACCAAAAGTAAGTATGACCTAATTCTCCACAAAAATTACACTTGATACTGCTGTGACAGGCTGCCGTGGGGTGGCCTCTCGCTCCACAACGTGAGCACAAAGGAGTGGTGCACAGGCGCCTCTGGTGGTCGTAGGACCCGCACTGGAAACAGGCCTGAGGCTGACCGCTATATCTAGTGATCCCTCTATCGGCCCCCAGGAAAAAATATTTCGGAATCTTTCCGTGCCTGTACTCGGGGTCTTCGTTTTTAAAGGAGACCACACATCTGTATTCTCCAGTCCAATAACCTTGTTCGTCTTCCTTTTTATCCGGCCCTGTTAATATAGTAGCGTATTTGGACACCCACCTAGCTACATCTTGAGCAGGGATAGTGGTGGTTCTAAAGCTGATGGTCAGTACCTTCGTGTCACCTCGAAAGAGAGGGAGCATCTCGTAGTCTGCCAGGAGCTCTGGACTCAAACGCTTTACCCTTTTGCAGTTCATCCAAAACTCCCGATAGACCCTTTCAGATGCCAAGCAGACATCTATTTCCCTAGATCCCGGGAGTTGAATGACCGCCACAATATCTTCCCTCCTAGCATCCAAAGTATCTTTAAGGAGCCTCTTTGATATATAGGCCCTCGACCCTTTCTCGATGTCCAATCCTAAATATTTAAACCTTACCACAAACCGTGCCCTGGGGTTTCTTACATCCGAAGCTTCATCGAAAAAACGGTCGAGGTACGCCTCTTCCTCTTCCGTCAATCCCGAGAAGCCAAAAGCTCCTTGCCCCTCACCGTTTCCATCCCGTCCCGCTATACTAGCGTACGTCCTTCCTTCTTTTCTTCTCTCTTGCGGTTTGTCTCCCGGCGCCCGAGAGGGCGGTCCGGAGGACAAAGCCGAAGAGCCCCGCGGTGCCTCTCCGTGAGCGTCGTTTCCGTGCGTGCGAGCACCCTCCCTCCCCCTCGAGTCTATTTCTGGCGGAGGGTTTCGACTTACATTTCGTCCTGACGTGTTTTCGTCGGTTTGCGAGTGCAAACGAGGCCTTGCCGAAAGTTGTCCCGTTTCATCGGTGTCCATATTTTCAAGAAGCCTTTTTTTCTGTACCGTAGACTCCTTCTCTGTAAGCTTAGTCGTCGATGAGGGATTTGTCTGTTGTCCCTGAGAAGAAACAACACCCAAACCAGCAGTATCTTTCATCGGGATCTCTTTTCTCCCCCCACCCCCTATTCCCGAGTCCAAATTATCTCCACCCGCCGGGCCTAGTTCTAAATCGACTCTATCTGCCCAAGCCTGTTCCCCTCTAGGTTTCTTTACTCTACCAGTAGGGCTTTCTTCTAAGTCAGAGCCACTGACATCGCTCAGAGTCCCTCCTTTTCTTAAATTTTCCAACCTCTCCCCTCGTGCATCCCCCCGTACATCACCCCCCTCGCTCGTCGCCTCCCTTCTCCCTCTCGTCTTCCTCCGATCCTCACCGGTTGCTGGGGGCGGCACCGTGGCGCTCACCCCCAAGACAGGACTCGAGGCCGATCGTCCTTCGGAGCTCCGCTCGGTCCGGGTACTCTCCTCTTCCGGATCCGCTTTTTTCCAACCGAGCGTCGTCTCCTCGCCTCTCTCCGATCTGGTTCCCTTGGTCATTTCCTCCTTTGGGTCGAAACCCAACTGTTTAGCGATTTTTCTCCGCTGATGTAGATTCGTAATGACGACGGAGAGCCACTCCTTAAAGTCCTCTCTAGAAACCATTTTTCCTTTGTTATCCACTTGTGCCCAAACCTTGGGGTTCTGGTTTTCAGGGGCGTGTTCCCAGTTCCTATGGATTTCTTGGAAAGTCTTAATCAATTGGATCTCCATCAGCCAATCCGGTAAAACGATGACCGACGTCTTCGGTTTCCTTCCTAATAAAAGGCGTTGGACGATTTCCAAGGATAGGGTTCTGGCATAAGCCACTTGCTCTCGGGACTCGGTCACCCGCAATCCCGAAAGCACGGATTTCAAGAGAGGAACCGCTTTTTCCAAAATTCCCCACAGTTTGTCCCGGCTATACTTCTTCAGGCCGGGCAGTCGTTCTTCGGATGCCGGCAGGGCGACGTGAGCCACCGTATAGCCCCAAAGTTTCAGAGTATCATACCTGTCAAAGTCTTTGGGCAGAATGATATTTTCCACTTTATCCCACCGGGTGTAGAGACATTCGGCCCAGGCTGCGGAAATTTGTCTTTCTCGAGAGAGCATTTTCTGTTTCGAGACCTCCGAAATCTCGCTCTCCCGATCCGTCGCCTCCCTCTCCTCCACGCTTTGAAAGTCCGTGTCGTATCGGAAGACGAGGTATTCTTTAGTGACCCGGTCTTCCGCTCGCGGCCCCCGGTTTCTTCTCTTGGCGTTCCTCTTAGCCCTTTTCCTCTGTGTCGCTTCCTCTTCTTCGCCGCTGCTCTCCACAGCGCTATCGCTGGTTTCGGGCAAGGAAGAAATGCCAGAGAATTCCATGACGCTGTCTCTTCTTTGTTTAAAGGAGGGCCCTTCCAGCCTCTCCATTTCCTCACTTTCTGAGTCCTTGGTAAGATCGACCAAGGGTTCAGAGGGTTCAGCCCCAATAGAAGAAACCTCTTCCGTCCCTGTCATCTCTTCCAGCAATTGCTCTTCAGCTCCAAGAGACTGGGTTTGTCTTTTTTCAGGAGAAAGAAAAAGGGATTTTTCCTCTTGCAAGGACTTCTGGGGTTTAAGAGGGGAACGATCCCTGCTCACGCTCAGACCCTCCTCTACCAATAAATTTTTGCTTTGGATGTTTTTCTTCTTGTCCCCTCTAAGCTTTGTTTTTTGTTTAAATTTTTGAGGTTTACTTTTCATAGCCCGTCGTTTTAATAAAAGTCTCCTTTGTTGGTAATCTTCCATGTCCTTTTTAACATCCTCATTCCACTGAGAGATGCTTAATAACATGTCTAATATGTCCTGTTTTTCCTCCTGAGATCTGTCTTCTACTGATTTTAATAAAAAAGTATTGCCTTTCTGATTGAGTTCTTCCAGGGTCCCTTTGATCTCCTCTACCCCCAAATCTAGTTTAGTATGTAATTCAGAAAGTAAAGGATCTCTCTTGCAAAGTTGGATGATTTCTTCTGTTTCAGAAGCACTGTCTGAATCCATCCCTTCCTCTAAAATGCCAAGAAATTGTCCTAATTTTTCTTTATTCAAAGTATATGCTTCAGAAAAAGTATTAAACTGAAAAGATTCTTGCAAAAAAGCTTCCAAGTTCTCTAAATCCAGGCTTCTTCTGCCCTTCTCCTCCTCCCCCTCCTCCTCTTCTTTCTCCTCTTTGTCTATAATCATGGCTTCAGCAGTTAGTTTCACTTTTGCCTGCTGTGTTTGTTTGTTTGCCTCATGGCTCTCTGCTTCTTTCTCAAGCCCCATAATGTCTCCTTGAGGTGTTGCCATAAATTCTGTCCCTTTGGAATCTTTATGGGACCCCAAATCCACATTAGAATCTTTCCCCAGCAAGTTTGTGCTGTCTTTAGGGGCTTTTTTTCTCTCCCCCATGGCTGCCCCCCCCTTCTTTCTCAGGGCTGAGTCAGCCATTTTCTTCCCCCCTTCTTCTTCTCTCTGAGTTTCTTTTTGCAATAAATTTTCCTCAGGAGTTTGTAAAATCTCCTCTCCACTGCTCCAAACAGGCAAGTTCCCAGTACTCACTGTCTCTTGAGGCTTGAGTTCCTCTGCCAGTGGTTTCTGTTTTTCTTGCTGCTGGGAAGCCATTGCTTGCTGCAAAGTCTCAGCATGTTGCCTTGGGGGCTGTGTTTGTTTTCCCCCAAACCCCTCAAAATGTTGGTTTTGAGGTTCCATTCTTGAATCCCCTGATGGCAAGAGGGTTCCACTGCCTACCCCACTCGCTGGGGTTGCAGCATTTTCCCTGGGATCAAAGGAATCCACTCTTTTTCTCCCAGTTGCTGAGGAGCTGTGAAAAACACAACCTCCTCCTTCGAATGCTAGGGTTAGGTTTAGGGTTAGGTTTAGGGTTAGGTTTAGGTTTAGGGTTAGGTTTAGGGTTAGGTTTAGGGTTAGGTTTAGGGTTAGGTTTAGGTATAAATATTTTTTTTTTTTTTAGGTATAAATATTTTATTTAAAAAAGTACATCCTACTAACAAATTTGCTACTTCAACTAGTACAGAAACATTATATATTACAGAATTTCAAAATTTCAATTTCAAATTTCAATTTCAAATTTCAACTTCAAAATTACAGAATTTCAAAATGTCAAAATTACAACGTATACATTATAAATTATGAATTATAAAATGTTATACATCAAAACTACCCATTTAAGGTTCAAAATATAAAACTATATATCTATATAAATACTTCAAAACAAATTTATATCCACAGAATCAAAATTATATGTCAAAAACTGTATATGAATATATATTACATAAATCTATGTATATGTATGTAATCTATCTCAGGTTATGCCAGGTGTGGCCTCCGCCAACCATGGCCAAAACTTCCTCCACTTACTAGAAGACATCCTGCCTCTTTCTAATACATTTAAAATCTTCACTTTGTTCACTACAAAACGAACAGCAATATTAACATCTGGTGGTATTTGTGTAACTAACTCTCTCTTTCTCTGGAAGACCAGAGCCAACAGAACATACAAATTTACTAATCTAACGGTTGACCAAGGAACTTCCCAGAAGGAGTCTCTAATCTGCCCTCCATCTCCTCTCTTCCTTTTTCTTCCCAGGCCTCGACGTCGACGTGGTCCTCTGACTCTCGTCTCCGGCTCCAGTCCAGACGCCACCGCTTCCCAAGGCTGCCGTGCCAAGTCCGGCCAATCTAAAGCAGCGGCTACCTTTTCCCAAGTTTCCTTGGCCGAAGGACAGTTCTTAATAAAGTGTTCCGTGGTCTCTTTGTTCAATTGTCCAGTCATACATGATTGTTTTTGACACAAAAGTCTAGGACACATTTGTTCTGCTTCTTTCAACCATGGTTGATTACCCTTTAAACAATATATTTGGTGATAAAATCTCCATCGAATGTCCCACAGACCAAAAGGGACCCTCCGGTCTGTGAAACACTCGACGGTTTGGGGCAATTCTTTTAAATAAGTGGACAACTGTTCCTTTTTAACATTCTTTTCCATGTGCGGTTGGAAGAAAACCACCCTCACCATTTCCCAATACAAAAAACTTTTTAAGGTCTTGATACATCCCGCCTTGGTCTTAAACCACTCCGCCAGAACCTTATTGCCTTGAATCTGCCCGTACACTTCCCTAAGGAAGTCGGGGCCGGCGTGTCTCATCGCGGCCGTCACCCGGAAAGGCACCGGTTCCTCCCTCCACCACTTCTCGGCCCAGCTCTCGTTCACCCAATGCTTGGCAAAGAGAGCCACCCACCCCTCTAGGTCTGCCTGCCGCTGAACCCCTTGACTGAGTTTCCCAAAGTTCTGGCTGAGGAAGACAGACAGGAACTTGAGCCTCAACGCAGGTAAGTCTAGCCCTCCTTGTTCCGTTTTCCTGTAGGCTACCGCCCGAGCCAGGGGAAAAGAGGCTGTTCCCCAGAGAAATTGAAAAACCAATTTTTCAGCCTCCTTTACAACTTTTTGGGGAGGTGGATACACGGTGGCTAAATTTAGGGCCAGTGGCATAAGATAAGTCTTTATGTACACCGCTTTTTGATAGACATTTAAGTTCCAAGATTTCCATTTCTTAAAAGAATCTCTTATTTTTTCCAACCAGAGATGCCAGTTCTTTTCCCATCCGAGACATTTAATGGAAAATAATAAACCTAAAATTTTATACTCCTCTAATTTTTCCAAGGTTTCACCTTGCATCTCCTGGTTCCCAACCACCCCTTCCACTGGAGACAAATGTAAGGTTTCCTCTTCTCTGGAAAAGGAAATCAAATGACTTTTCTGCAGATTTATCTGAGCCCCTGAAACTTGCTCATATTTATTAAAAATGGTCATCACGGAAGCTAATTCTTTTTGGTCATTAATAAACAAAGAGATGTCATCGGCGTGGGCTGCGTATTTCACCTGCTTAGCCACAGTCTCTATGGGAAAAGGTATAACTCCTCCGCTAGGAAGGGTAACCCTCAAACCTGTAATATTTTCTTCCGCCTGGATTTGGGAAAGAACTGAATCTAGAATCAGGACATAGAGGAGGGGGCTCAGGGGACAGCCCTGCCTGACTCCCGAATTCAACCTAATCGAAACCCCCCTGTGTCCATTGATCTGAGGAACCACCTGGGCCTTCAAATAAAGAAGCTGGATATATCTAACAAAACCGTCAGGGAGACCCCTTCTCTTCAGCGCTTCCCACATAAACCGATGGTGAACTCTATCGAAAGCTTTGGCCTGATCTAAAAATAGTATCTTCCCTTCCCATTTTCCTTTTTGTGCTAAATGGAAAACCTCTCTAAACAAACACAAAGAGTCTACCATAAACCGCCCCGGAACGGCACTAGTTTGGGAAGCCAAAACAATTTTTGGTGCTATTTTTGCCAATCTGTTATTCAAAACCTTGGCCAAAATCCTATAGTCCACATTTGTTAAAACGATGGGTCGCCAATTTTTAGGCAAGGTCAAATCTCCTTGTTTGGGAAAGAAAATCAAAACGCCCTCATAAAAGGAGTCTGTCAAACTTTCCTTAGACAAAAGCTCGTTTATGACTCGGGTCAGAGGGGGGACCAGCCATTTTGCAAAAGTTTTGTAAAAAATCCACCCGAGTCCATCCGGGCCCGGAGCAGATTTACTTTTTCCCTGAACTATCACCTCCTGAACTTCCTTCTCTGACACCGGGGCCACCAAATTGTCCTTATCTGTTTGAGACAACCCTCGGTAGCTACCGTCTAATCTATTTTGAGGTACCCGATCCAAAAAACCCTTAATGCTCTCTTCACTAATTTTTTTTCCCGTATACAGCTCCTTATAAAACTCCTCCATCACCTTCAGCATTTCTCTCGGGTCTCTCCTCACCCGATCCTGCTCTCCACGTCTCAACCCCCCCATAACCACGGAGGCTTGGGGAGTTTTGGCTCTAGCCCAGTCTTCAACGTCCACCACCGCCCCCTTGGTCCTAAATTCTTTATAATATTTCTTTTTAAGTTTCTGTTTTGTTTGAAATTCTTTAATTACCATTCTGGACCGTTCTAACAATTTCTGATTTACAGGGAGGCCTCGATTCACTTTATGGTGGCATTTCAAAAATTGATATACCGCCGTCTGGTAGTCCTGCAAATCCTTCCGATTAATAACATATTCATAATTTTGGCAAGTCTTCCTAATTACTTTTTTGGCTCGCTCCCACCAGACCGACAGTTCTCCAACATACAAGTCCTCCAAGGTCAGCAAATTGGCCAAAACTCCCGCAATTTCCTCCTTGCAGATATCGTTCCCGACGGTCTTTGGGCGAAGCCTCCAGAGAGGTTTGCCTCTGGGGTAGACTTCGCCCCAAGCAAATTGCATTTGGAGTATAACGTGATCGGACCACGGAGTGACCGTCAGTTGACAACTTAAGGTCTTTAATTCGGCGGGTGCTCTAATCCTGTCCAATCTGCTAGCTCTGTCTTTTTGATAACAAGTAAAATTGTCACCCTCCAGTGAACCATACTTATCTATAAATGCTTTTTTACAGGGAAGAGGGAAAAAACCCAACTGATTACTTACTTCTAAAGCCTTATCTTTTAAATTGCGTTCTGAAAAAAAGCTCTCTAAAAATCTCTCCTCTGGTGTTAAAAGGGGTAACTTTTTCCCGGTTTTCTCTTTATCCATATAATTAGAATAATCGGATACTTTGGTCCTATTATTAAAATCCCCTACGATCAATAAGTGTCTATAGGTAGCACAATAACCTTTCAAATGAGGCCAAAAAGCTTTGCGCTGGGATACCGCCACAGGGGCGTAAAGCCCACAAAGCCGGAAAAAAATCTTTTCTTCCTTCCCGTCAGTCGAAATCTCCACCAAGGTAAAATCCACCACGACCAACCTGCCGGGCAAAGCTTCGAGGACAAAATCGACGTGCAGGTCCTGTCTAGCTTTAAATAAAACTGCCACGCCCGCCTGGTGCTCCTCCCCATAAGACCAAATGGACGGTCCTTTTGTCCACATTTTCTGTGCCTGAGAGCGTTGCTGTTCGTTCACCAAGTGGGTCTCTTGTAAAACCACCACATCGTGTGGCATGATGGCCAACAAAGGTAAAATCTCATTTCGCCTGTCGGCCATCCTCAGCCCTCTCACATTCCACGTGGTGATTCTTAAAAACCCCATTATTAATATTTTTGTATACCTATAACCTAAAAATTAAGACTGTCTACATTACCCATTAAACAATTAAATAAGAATTTTCTTTCCCAAACAAAAGCTAACATTGGTTAATTTAGATTAATTTGGATTAATTTAAAATTTAAAATCTGAAATTAAAATTAAAGACTCCCAAATTCTCCTAGTCCATGACCTCCAACTTCTCGCTCCGTCCGGTTTCTTTGACCCTCCGGTGCTCCAAATCCGTCAAACTCTTCTCTACCTCCTCCGGAAAAACCGGAGGCGTAGCCTCACTAATTTGGGGTGAAAGCGGAAGGGGTGTAGAGACAGGGGATGGTAGGGAAGACACTACGGAGGGGGTCACAAGGGAGGGGGAAACAGAAACAAGAGGAAAATGTAAAACGACTTGGTCAGGGGGAAGGGATGGAAGGGGACAGGAAGGAGAATCAGTTTTCTCAGGTGCTGCACTTTGTCCTTCCTCCACCGCTACCTCCGTTAACATCGGTTCAACAGAGTCTTCAGGACCCTTGGTCTGTCCTTCCATCATCTGTTGTTCTCCTCCCGCCCCCTTCTCTCCTTCTCCCTTTTTCCTCTGCTCCTTCTGTCTTTTCCTCCTCGGGCTCTTTGGAGTCCTTTGTCCTTTCGCTTCCTCTGTGTGCCGGGATCGTCTGTCCTCTACCTCCTCAACCGCCACCAAGAGTTCCTTATCGGTGGGCTCTTCAGTGGCCAACCCGCTCTCTCCCTCTCCTCCTCCCTCATCCGCTAAAACACGGTACCTATTATTCTCCGTGACCTCCTTCTCCCGCTGTCCCTCTCTCTCTCGCGGCCCCCTCTCTCGCCTCTCCACCCCTTTTTTTCGCACCACATGCCATCCGGCATCCTGCGTGGGTTCTACTACTCTCTTTTGCCCTTCTTCCCTCGTAGACAGCGGGTCGGTTTGATTCCCCCCGTCTCCCTGTTGTTCCATAGGCGGCAAATTTTCTCCCCTCTTTTTCAAGGCTTCTCTCAAAACCCTCGTCTGCTCATTGGCTTGAGCTCTTTCTTTTCCTGTTTTGGCAACTTGTTGGGCCTTCTCAAAAACTTTAGCATCCTGTTGATTATAATACGCCTGAGGGCACCAAAAGTAAGTATGACCTAATTCTCCACAAAAATTACACTTGATACTGCTGTGACAGGCTGCCGTGGGGTGGCCTCTCGCTCCACAACGTGAGCACAAAGGAGTGGTGCACAGGCGCCTCTGGTGGTCGTAGGACCCGCACTGGAAACAGGCCTGAGGCTGACCGCTATATCTAGTGATCCCTCTATCGGCCCCCAGGAAAAAATATTTCGGAATCTTTCCGTGCCTGTACTCGGGGTCTTCGTTTTTAAAGGAGACCACACATCTGTATTCTCCAGTCCAATAACCTTGTTCGTCTTCCTTTTTATCCGGCCCTGTTAATATAGTAGCGTATTTGGACACCCACCTAGCTACATCTTGAGCAGGGATAGTGGTGGTTCTAAAGCTGATGGTCAGTACCTTCGTGTCACCTCGAAAGAGAGGGAGCATCTCGTAGTCTGCCAGGAGCTCTGGACTCAAACGCTTTACCCTTTTGCAGTTCATCCAAAACTCCCGATAGACCCTTTCAGATGCCAAGCAGACATCTATTTCCCTAGATCCCGGGAGTTGAATGACCGCCACAATATCTTCCCTCCTAGCATCCAAAGTATCTTTAAGGAGCCTCTTTGATATATAGGCCCTCGACCCTTTCTCGATGTCCAATCCTAAATATTTAAACCTTACCACAAACCGTGCCCTGGGGTTTCTTACATCCGAAGCTTCATCGAAAAAACGGTCGAGGTACGCCTCTTCCTCTTCCGTCAATCCCGAGAAGCCAAAAGCTCCTTGCCCCTCACCGTTTCCATCCCGTCCCGCTATACTAGCGTACGTCCTTCCTTCTTTTCTTCTCTCTTGCGGTTTGTCTCCCGGCGCCCGAGAGGGCGGTCCGGAGGACAAAGCCGAAGAGCCCCGCGGTGCCTCTCCGTGAGCGTCGTTTCCGTGCGTGCGAGCACCCTCCCTCCCCCTCGAGTCTATTTCTGGCGGAGGGTTTCGACTTACATTTCGTCCTGACGTGTTTTCGTCGGTTTGCGAGTGCAAACGAGGCCTTGCCGAAAGTTGTCCCGTTTCATCGGTGTCCATATTTTCAAGAAGCCTTTTTTTCTGTACCGTAGACTCCTTCTCTGTAAGCTTAGTCGTCGATGAGGGATTTGTCTGTTGTCCCTGAGAAGAAACAACACCCAAACCAGCAGTATCTTTCATCGGGATCTCTTTTCTCCCCCCACCCCCTATTCCCGAGTCCAAATTATCTCCACCCGCCGGGCCTAGTTCTAAATCGACTCTATCTGCCCAAGCCTGTTCCCCTCTAGGTTTCTTTACTCTACCAGTAGGGCTTTCTTCTAAGTCAGAGCCACTGACATCGCTCAGAGTCCCTCCTTTTCTTAAATTTTCCAACCTCTCCCCTCGTGCATCCCCCCGTACATCACCCCCCTCGCTCGTCGCCTCCCTTCTCCCTCTCGTCTTCCTCCGATCCTCACCGGTTGCTGGGGGCGGCACCGTGGCGCTCACCCCCAAGACAGGACTCGAGGCCGATCGTCCTTCGGAGCTCTGCTCGGTCCGGGTACTCTCCTCTTCCGGATCCGCTTTTTTCCAACCGAGCGTCGTCTCCTCGCCTCTCTCCGATCTGGTTCCCTTGGTCATTTCCTCCTTTGGGTCGAAACCCAACTGTTTAGCGATTTTTCTCCGCTGATGTAGATTCGTAATGACGACGGAGAGCCACTCCTTAAAGTCCTCTCTAGAAACCATTTTTCCTTTGTTATCCACTTGTGCCCAAACCTTGGGGTTCTGGTTTTCAGGGGCGTGTTCCCAGTTCCTATGGATTTCTTGGAAAGTCTTAATCAATTGGATCTCCATCAGCCAATCCGGTAAAACGATGACCGACGTCTTCGGTTTCCTTCCTAATAAAAGGCGTTGGACGATTTCCAAGGATAGGGTTCTGGCATAAGCCACTTGCTCTCGGGACTCGGTCACCCGCAATCCCGAAAGCACGGATTTCAAGAGAGGAACCGCTTTTTCCAAAATTCCCCACAGTTTGTCCCGGCTATACTTCTTCAGGCCGGGCAGTCGTTCTTCGGATGCCGGCAGGGCGACGTGAGCCACCGTATAGCCCCAAAGTTTCAGAGTATCATACCTGTCAAAGTCTTTGGGCAGAATGATATTTTCCACTTTATCCCACCGGGTGTAGAGACATTCGGCCCAGGCTGCGGAAATTTGTCTTTCTCGAGAGAGCATTTTCTGTTTCGAGACCTCCGAAATCTCGCTCTCCCGATCCGTCGCCTCCCTCTCCTCCACGCTTTGAAAGTCCGTGTCGTATCGGAAGACGAGGTATTCTTTAGTGACCCGGTCTTCCGCTCGCGGCCCCCGGTTTCTTCTCTTGGCGTTCCTCTTAGCCCTTTTCCTCTGTGTCGCTTCCTCTTCTTCGCCGCTGCTCTCCACAGCGCTATCGCTGGTTTCGGGCAAGGAAGAAATGCCAGAGAATTCCATGACGCTGTCTCTTCTTTGTTTAAAGGAGGGCCCTTCCAGCCTCTCCATTTCCTCACTTTCTGAGTCCTTGGTAAGATCGACCAAGGGTTCAGAGGGTTCAGCCCCAATAGAAGAAACCTCTTCCGTCCCTGTCATCTCTTCCAGCAATTGCTCTTCAGCTCCAAGAGACTGGGTTTGTCTTTTTTCAGGAGAAAGAAAAAGGGATTTTTCCTCTTGCAAGGACTTCTGGGGTTTAAGAGGGGAACGATCCCTGCTCACGCTCAGACCCTCCTCTACCAATAAATTTTTGCTTTGGATGTTTTTCTTCTTGTCCCCTCTAAGCTTTGTTTTTTGTTTAAATTTTTGAGGTTTACTTTTCATAGCCCGTCGTTTTAATAAAAGTCTCCTTTGTTGGTAATCTTCCATGTCCTTTTTAACATCCTCATTCCACTGAGAGATGCTTAATAACATGTCTAATATGTCCTGTTTTTCCTCCTGAGATCTGTCTTCTACTGATTTTAATAAAAAAGTATTGCCTTTCTGATTGAGTTCTTCCAGGGTCCCTTTGATCTCCTCTACCCCCAAATCTAGTTTAGTATGTAATTCAGAAAGTAAAGGATCTCTCTTGCAAAGTTGGATGATTTCTTCTGTTTCAGAAGCACTGTCTGAATCCATCCCTTCCTCTAAAATGCCAAGAAATTGTCCTAATTTTTCTTTATTCAAAGTATATGCTTCAGAAAAAGTATTAAACTGAAAAGATTCTTGCAAAAAAGCTTCCAAGTTCTCTAAATCCAGGCTTCTTCTGCCCTTCTCCTCCTCCCCCTCCTCCTCTTCTTTCTCCTCTTTGTCTATAATCATGGCTTCAGCAGTTAGTTTCACTTTTGCCTGCTGTGTTTGTTTGTTTGCCTCATGGCTCTCTGCTTCTTTCTCAAGCCCCATAATGTCTCCTTGAGGTGTTGCCATAAATTCTGTCCCTTTGGAATCTTTATGGGACCCCAAATCCACATTAGAATCTTTCCCCAGCAAGTTTGTGCTGTCTTTAGGGGCTTTTTTTCTCTCCCCCATGGCTGCCCCCCCCTTCTTTCTCAGGGCTGAGTCAGCCATTTTCTTCCCCCCTTCTTCTTCTCTCTGAGTTTCTTTTTGCAATAAATTTTCCTCAGGAGTTTGTAAAATCTCCTCTCCACTGCTCCAAACAGGCAAGTTCCCAGTACTCACTGTCTCTTGAGGCTTGAGTTCCTCTGCCAGTGGTTTCTGTTTTTCTTGCTGCTGGGAAGCCATTGCTTGCTGCAAAGTCTCAGCATGTTGCCTTGGGGGCTGTGTTTGTTTTCCCCCAAACCCCTCAAAATGTTGGTTTTGAGGTTCCATTCTTGAATCCCCTGATGGCAAGAGGGTTCCACTGCCTACCCCACTCGCTGGGGTTGCAGCATTTTCCCTGGGATCAAAGGAATCCACTCTTTTTCTCCCAGTTGCTGAGGAGCTGTGAAAAACACAACCTCCTCCTTCGAATGCTAGGGTTAGGTTTAGGTTTAGGTTTAGGTTTAGGTTTAGGTTTAGGTTTAGGTTTAGGTTTAGGTTTAGGTTTAGGTTTAGGTTTAGGTTTAGGTTTAGGTTTAGGTTTAGGTTTAGGTTTAGGTTTAGGTTTTAGGTTTAGGTTTAGGTTTAGGTTTAGGTTTAGGTTTAGGTTTAGGTTTAGGTTTAGGTTTAGGGTTAGGGTTAGGTTTAGGTTTAGGTTTAGGTTTAGGTTTAGGTTTAGGTTTAGGTTTAGGTTTAGGTTTAGGTTTAGGTTTAGGTTTAGGTTTTAGGTTTAGGTTTAGGTTTAGGTTTAGGTTTAGGTTTTAGGTTTAGGTTTTAGGTTTAGGTTTAGGTTTAGGTTTAGGTTTAGGTTTAGGTTTAGGGTTAGGTTTAGGTTTAGGTTTTAGGTTTAGGTTTAGGTTTAGGTTTAGGTTTAGGTTTAGGTTTAGGTTTAGGTTTAGGTTTAGGTTTAGGTTTAGGTTTAGGTTTGGTTAGGTTTAGGTTTAGGTTTAGGTTTAGGTTTAGGTTTAGGTTTAGGTTTAGGTTTAGGTTTAGGGTTAGGGTTAGGTTTAGGTTTAGGTTTAGGTTTAGGTTTAGGTTTAGGTTTAGGTTTTAGGTTTAGGTTTAGGTTTAGGTTTAGGTTTAGGTTTAGGTTTAGGTTTAGGTTAGGTTTAGGTTTAGGTTTAGGTTTAGGTTTAGGTTTAGGTTTAGGTTTAGGTTTAGGTTTAGGTTTAGGTTTAGGTTAGGTTTAGGTTTAGGTTTAGGTTTAGGTTTAGGTTTAGGTTTGGTTAGGTTTAGGTTTAGGTTTAGGTTTAGGTTTAGGTTTAGGTTTAGGTTTAGGTTAGGTTTAGGTTTAGGTTTAGGTTTAGGTTTAGGTTTTAGGTTTAGGTTTAGGTTTTAGGTTTAGGTTTTAGGTTTAGGTTTAGGTTTAGGTTTAGGTTTAGGTTTAGGTTTAGGTTTAGGTTTAGGTTTAGGTTTAGGTTTAGGTTTAGGTTTAGGTTTAGGTTTAGGTTTAGGTTTAGGTTTAGGTTTAGGGTTAGGTTTAAGGTTTAGGTTTAGGTTTAGGTTTAGGGTTAGGTTTAGGGTTAGGTTTAGGTTTAGGTTTAGGTTTTAGGTTTAGGTTTAGGGTTAGGTTTAGGTTTAGGTTTAGGTTTAGGTTTAGGTTTAGGTTTAGGTTTAGGTTTAGGTTTAGGTTTAGGTTTAGGTTTAGGTTTAGGTTTAGGTTTAGGTTTAGGTTTAGGTTTAGGTTAGGTTTAGGTTTAGGTTAGGTTTAGGTTTAGGTTTAGGTTTAGGTTAGGTTTAGGTTTAGGTTTAGGTTTAGGTTTAGGTTTAGGTTTAGGTTAGGTTTAGGTTTAGGTTTAGGTTTAGGTTTAGGTTTAGGTTTAGGTTTAGGTTTAGGTTTAGGTTTAGGTTTAGGTTTAGGTTTAGGTTTAGGTTAGGTTTAGGTTTAGGTTTAGGTTTAGGTTTAGGTTTAGGTTTAGGTTTAGGTTTAGGTTTAGGTTTAGGTTTAGGTTTAGGTTTAGGTTTAGGTTTAGGTTTAGGTTTAGGTTTAGGTTTAGGTTTAGGTTTAGGTTTAGGTTTAGGTTTAGGTTTAGGTTTAGGTTTAGGTTTAGGTTTAGGTTTAGGTTTAGGTTTAGGTTAGGTTTAGGTTTAGGTTTAGGTTTAGGTTTAGGTTTAGGTTAGGTTTAGGTTTAGGTTAGGTTTAGGTTTAGGTTTAGGTTTAGGTTTAGGTTTAGGTTTAGGTTTAGGTTTAGGTTTAGGTTTAGGTTTAGGTTTAGGTTAGGTTTAGGTTTAGGTTTAGGTTTAGGTTTAGGTTTAGGTTTAGGTTTAGGTTTAGGTTTAGGTTTAGGTTTAGGTTTAGGTTAGGTTTAGGGTTAGGTTTAGGGTTAGGTTTTAGGTTTAGGTTTAGGTTTAGGTTTAGGTTTAGGTTTAGGTTTAGGTTTAGGTTTAGGTTTAGGTTTAGGTTTAGGTTTAGGTTTAGGTTTAGGTTTAGGTTTAGGTTTAGGTTTAGGTTTAGGTTTAGGTTTAGGTTTAGGTTTAGGTTTAGGTTTAGGTTTAGGTTTAGGTTTAGGTTTAGGTTTAGGTTTAGGTTTAGGTTAGGTTTAGGTTTAGGTTTAGGTTTAGGTTTAGGTTTAGGTTTAGGTTTAGGTTTAGGTTTAGGTTTAGGTTTAGGTTTAGGTTTAGGTTTAGGTTTAGGTTTAGGTTTAGGTTTAGGTTTAGGTTTAGGTTTAGGTTTAGGTTTAGGTTTAGGTTTAGGTTTAGGTTTAGGTTTAGGTTTAGGTTTAGGTTTAGGTTTAGGTTTAGGTTTAGGTTTAGGTTTAGGTTTAGGTTTAGGTTTAGGTTTAGGTTTAGGTTTAGGTTTTAGGTTAGGTTTAGGTTTAGGTTTAGGTTTAGGTTTAGGTTTGGTTTAGGTTTAGGTTTAGGTTAGGTTTAGGTTTAGGTTTAGG